>PVJH01001319.1:0-89186 GCA_004026705.1 Nesogale talazaci | reverse complement strand
CAGGGCCCCAGTGTAAATATGGGAGTAGAAACTGCTGCTGACGATTCCAAACTACTGACCTGTGGTTAGCAGTCTAACATGTGACACATTATGCCACAAGGGATCTTAATAAATTTAAATCTCTAGTAGCAGGAATCAAAAAAAAAACTGCTTTTATCAAATTCTCTAACTCTTAAGATTGGCCAAATTTGGAAATACTGTGCATGGAAAACTTAGGTTTTGTTTAGCCTGTGAAGTTATAGAGACATAATGGTTTCCATCCATCCTTCTTTATCTGACCTCAAACTAGCCTATCCTTATTAAGGTGGGTGGACATTGCTATGTCTAATCAGTATCTTCAGGCAAACATGAGTTTGTCTCAATCACTTTTATATCACTTTTGTATTAACCTTCCCTGGCTCAGCAGGGAAGAAAGCTCTGTGAGCTGTCTGGGTCTCCTGAGAAATACAGTGATAACCGAGTGCTGTGCACTTGTGAAGAACAACAAGAAAGATTATTAGACACTCTGGCTAATTCAGAAATACTTCCTGAACATTTTAGAATTAATGTGCAGGGCTTGAAAAACCTTGTGATATGAAGGGCCATGAGGCAGAATCTGACTAACCCAGTGAGACCTAGAGAGTCAAATCCAAAGACATGCATATATGTCTAAGAAAGAGCTTTATATAAAGAGTAATTATGTATTCAGGAAGTATCCCAGCTCAGTCCAGATCAAACTTATAAGTCCAATATTAGCCCCTATGTCTGATACCTATCGACAAATTCCTCTTCAGACTCATGCAGCATATGCAATAACACTGAGTGCAAAGAGACCACAGGCCAGTGGGTGGCATGTCTTGTGGATCCAGTGGCAGTGGAAGCTTCTCAGTGCTGCTGTGGGTGTCCAAGTGGCTTCTCCAGCTCCAGAGATTAGACTGTGTATCTGGCCTCCAGTGAGCTATTTCTCTCTCCGTAGTGCCTGCAAATGAAGACCTGATTGACAAGGTAGACTCCACCCCTTCACAAGTTGACAAGAGATTATGTAACTGCCACCCCCACCCAGCTACTGGCAGGGATCACCACTGTGTTCACAGTGGAACCTTCAACATCTCCTCCAACTTCATTTCCTCAGCTTGCTTTTGGCCTACAGCATAATCACCATACTTTGGGGGCCTGTTTACAGGTTGAGAGTGGATGATGTTTTTTCATGGGACACAGAAACTGGCTTCTAATTTTCCCCGTTTCTTTTGAATGAGTCCCAGGTATATGGTTGCCCAGAAACTTTGACACACAAAATGAATCAGATTGACCAACTTAATCTGACCTTCCTCAGGCACTTGAACCCGGAAACAATAGCTACTCATCCTGCGGGCATGTGCGTGCAGTCCTTCCAAGAAATGCCTCCACTTTCACAACAAGAGCTCAAATAGAATTTATGAGGGTGGCGTGGAAGATAATCATTGTTGTGGAGCCTAATTTAGAAAAAAATCACGCGTTGCGCCGCTCTAGCACTGTGGAGGAATACGTTGTCTCTTGCATTTGTTAAAACACGTCAGCTTTGGCTTTCTGGTCTCTGAGCACACTTGCTTTTTTTTTTTTTTCCCTGGGACCATCAATTTAATTCAGGAACGATCTAATTATGGGGAAGTGAATCCAGGCCCCTGGATGTTAAGTGTTGACTGCCCTGGGAAAAGCCCTGGCAGATGGTTAGTTCAGAGTGAATTTACCTTGGGATTGGGGCTTCAGACTGACAGCTTTTTTCACTCAATTAAGTGCAACAACTGCCAAAAGGACAGCGTTGAACTTGTTGCAAGTCACCACTGTGATAAAACTCCAGCCTGTGCCCAGAGCCAGTCGAAAGTGTTGGGGTGTCCCGGCGCCCGTGCTGTGAGCAACATGCATACCACCATGGTATGCGGGGTGTGGGGGGCGGGGATCAGCGGCCCCTCCTAGAGGTCTGGGCATTTCCCTCCTTTTCCAGGCCAGCAGCTCTGTGTCGGGCCTCTGTGGGCTATGCTGTCTGCCATGAGTCTTTCGCTTCTCTCCTGCCATGGGTTTCAGATCCTGGAGTGGTTCTACACTCCAAGAGTTAATTTTGGGTGATTTTATTTGGGGTGTACAGTGACCCTACCCTGCATACCTCTTTCTTTCTCCAAGCATTGGCCCCACCCTCCTCCAGAGACAGGGGCTGAGAGGGAAGGAGACCCAGCAAGTGCGGTCACTCCACCTCGTGAGAAGCCCCCTGTGAATGTCTAGGCCATTTCCACGAAAGTCTCCGAAGGCAGAAGCTGCTCCCCTCTGCCAGGGAGAGGTGGAGAGGCTCCAGTCTTCGCAGTGATGTCTACCCCTGACTCCTGTCTGTCTCGTCCTGCTCACCAGCACGTGCCGCTTCTCTCCCGTGACTGGCGGGTACAATTCTGTGGTGTCCAAGGTCGGGACCCCTTCTGATGTTTGTGATGATTGTGATGAGAAAGGGGTTCTTATCCAACAAGGTTTCCAGGAAGGCTTTCGCACGGCGCTCCCGGATCTAGCCTTCCAGACCTGTGCCCAGCGGCCCGCAGGTGCCTCGCAGCTTGCTTCCTGTTTTCCTTTCTGTTTTACAAGCCCGGGGAATCTCAGCCAGAAATTCCTCAGTCAGGTATATGCCGTTGTCAGCCTGTTATCAGTTTCCTGATTTACTGTGTAAGCAGTTTTCATAATCCCTGTCATATGTGATTACATTTTCCCCCATTTCCCATACCATCTCGGTGTAATTGGTTTGATAAACTCGACCCCAGTCCAGTCGTTTTCTTGGAATACACTTTCAACTTCTCTCTGTGTGACTAAGACGCTTATGAATGGCTCTGCGGGGGACACATCAAACTGGGCGCCCCAGGTCCTGAGCTGCAGGGGGAAAGCACCCAGAGCAAGCATCCCAGGCTGGAAATGTGCAGGGACTCCAGTTCCGTTTCAGGAGTTGAAAGACAATTTTTCTTACCTCCCTTGCTGGGGTCGAGGAGAGGCTCTTTTTTGTGTGGATGCTTTTCATCCAAGAGAATGTTCATCTTAGATTTATTCGGACTTTCGCTGAAGTTCTCAGTTCATGGCCATTGAGCTGATGCTGACTTAAAACAAACTTCTAGGACAGGGTAGACCTGCCCGTGTGGGTTTCAAAGACCATAAGTCTTTACAGCAATAAAAAGCCTCATCTTTCTCCAACGGAGTAACTGGTGGATTCAGACTGTTGACCTTGTGGCTAGCAGTGTGATGTAAAACCTCTATGTTCCTCACTGCTGTGGTTGTTGTGTTCGGTGCCATCAAGTGGACACCCACTGTGCATGGCAGGAGGAGACACTGCCCGGTCCTGCACATCCTCACAGTCATTCCTGCATTTGAACCCATGTTTGCAATGGCAATGTTAATCCATCTCTTAGAGGCTCTCTCTTTTCCCGGCCCCTATGTCTTATGAAGCATGAGGTCCATCTCTGGGGACTGGTTTTTCCTGACAACATGTCCAACGGATGTCAGAGGAAGTCTCACCATCCTTGATTCTAAGGGGCACACTGGATGTACTTCATCGAAGACTGATTAGTTGGCCTTCGGAGCAGTCCCTGGTCCTTTCAATATTTTCCTCCAGCACTGTCCTTCAAATGCATGGATTCTGCTTTGATCTTCCCTATTCCATGTCCAATTTTCCCATGCAGACAAAACAGTGGAAAATACTAGGGCTTGGGCCAGACACACCTAGTCCTCAAAGTAACAGCTTTGCTTTTCAATACCCTAAAGAGGTCTTGTACAACAGGTTTACCTAAGGCAACTTGATATTTTATCTGTTGACTATGGCTTCCCTGAGCATTGGTTGTGTGAGTTGATGCAAGACAAAATCCTTGACAACTTCCATTTTTTTTTCTCCATTTACTTTGATGTTAACTATTGGTCCATTTGTGAGGCTTTTGGTCTTCTTTACATTGAGTTGTAATCCAGACTGAAGGCTGTGATCCTGACTCCCCTGTGTGGATGGTAAGAAGCCTACTTTTGAACCACTTTTCCACACTTAGTCTTTAATAAAATGTGGGATATGTGTGTTCATCCATTCGCTGAATGTCTGTTTTGTTTGCGGAATGAAGGGAAGGGAATTGCAATTCTTTTCAATGTTCTGTTCCCTCTTCTGGTTCTGTTTTAGAGGACACAGAAGCAGTCAGGTCAGTGAGCTTTGACAAAGAGACATTTTGATCCATAAAAAGGTTTTGCATTCTTGGAAGGTGTTCTGGTGGCCTTGGGCTGCTGACCAGGGTCTGAAATGTGAAGCTGTCAGCCTCATTTGGGAGAAAGATGGAACTTTCTACTCCTACAAAGAGTTAATAGTTTCAGAAGCACATAGGGGAAGCACTACTCTGCCCTAAAGGTTGTTATGGAGTCTCTTTGGGGCTTCATGGACTCGGCAGCAGTGAGTTTGGTTTGGGCTTTGCTATTCTTGCAAAATATAAGTTTGTGGAAAGAGGGATTTTTTTCTGTGGGATGGTGGGATTTTTTTTCCCCAAGAACTTTTTGAACCTCCTTCATGTGGCCCTCTCACCAGACAAAATCAACAGCAAGCAGGTGGACACAAACCCCTGTCCTCTCTGGGATTCAGTAGGGACTGTCCCAGTGATAGAGAATTTTTGGTTATAGCCCTCGCTCACCAAAGGAACCAAAGTATACAGGAATGAGGGTCTCCCCACATCCCTGCTGCCTTAATGCACCACCTCTTTCTGCATGGTGTCCAGGATGAAGCTGCGTCACAATGATCTGCTGGGGAGTGGAGAGCACTGGAATCATGTTCCAGTGGATTGATTTTTCCTGACATCTTGCCAGTTGCCAGTGAATGTCTTTGTATCAGCTTCACCTGACATAGCCTGGTTCAGATGGAGAAGTTACCTCGCATCATTCCTGGTCCGTGAAGAATGAGAGAGGCCATTGGAACCAGAGGGAGAAATGGCACACAGAGAGGGACTGCTCCCGAGTTAGCCCAAGATTCTGGCTCTGCACAGGCCAAGCCAGAGCAGGGGAGGAGACTCTTTGCTAAGTCCCCTGCTGGCAGTCCACAGGCAGCCTAGATTCTGAGCTCCAGGGTCATGTTCGGTACTTGTCCATGCCGCCCTGTGGGAACAGTGGAGTCCTTGCTTGGAGCCTGGGACCCCCTGTGTTCTTGCTGTAAGGCAACCTATTATTAAAAGCTCTCCCTGATTTTAGGTTTCGGTGCCTTTCCTTCAGAACTGCATTAGGCCCCTAAGTGCCTTTATTGCCATGTTGGGAGAGGCAAAATGCAGACAGCTTTGTAATTGAACAACCATGCTCTTGTCAGTATTCGTTGTTTTCACACCGGCTATTACGGGGGCTAATGTCTCAGTATGGTACGGGCAAGCCCTGCCGGCCCTCTTCACCTTGCTGTCTGACAGCTCCCTAACCAGTGCTCCCCCGTGTTCCAAGGGGCAATGTGCCTTTAAGTTCCCCAGATTTCCCAAGTATCTGCTCTGGCCTGAAAGTGCTGCTTAAACCTTCAGAGTTAAATTTACCCAGACTGATCACCGTAGGTGCAGGGCTCAGTGACATGGCAGCCGTTGCTGCCGTTCCCATGGGACTGAGCCAAACTTGGCCTCTCGGGGACCGGGAGCCAGCAGCCTTCCCTGGGGCGAGCTGCCTGGGTGACTGCGTGATGTGTCTTTAGATTTTTTTTTTTTAAATGCTGGCACAATTATCCCATTACCCGATTCTCGTGCTATTAGGTGACTTAAAACATATATATCTTAATTGTTAGGTTAGCAGCTGCTGTGTGCACGTGTGTAATTTGTTAATTTATGCTGCTCGAAATGAAATTCAGTTGTTTGTGACGTGTTTCATAACATTGTGGTTCAGTGAATCCTGATGCTCCCAGAATTGCCAAGATGCAAGGGGAGTAGCATGTGAGTTGCAGCCTCCCCATTCTCTTTGACAATGTCCTGGGAGCTGCTTGTGGAGCTTCTCTGGGGTTCGCCCCCTGTTACATTTCCATCTGGGAGGGTCATTGCATCCTGGTAGACTGTAGTGGCTGGTGGGCCGGGCCCAGTGCCGTGGGAACTGCTGGAAGCCTGGGGAAGGAGCTCTCTGCTCTTGAGCAGACCTACCTCATCAGGTGAACTGCTGAGTGGCCCAACTGTTGGCATAGAGCCTCGGGGGCTCTGAGAACTGGTGAAACGTCTGAGTGGTTGACTGATCATCTGCTACTGGAGATGTTTAGGCTAAGCTGCTGCTAAGCTAGTGAACCCATCCTTATATCTTGCTTGATCTTATGCACTACATACAATCATGAGCAAGTTTGATGTGACTGGGCAAACATACATGGTTCAGGAGAGTTAGATCTGTAATTGAGTGCTGGCTCTTTGTTTATTACTACTAGGACCTTGCCCAAGTAATTTTTTGTATTTAAAGTTCATGTTTCTATGAAGGAAGCAGAACTCTCTGTAACAGGCTTCTTGCTTACAAAGTGATAGCCTACTACGAGCACAGGCAATGGTCACACTCTTTCCTCTTCTTACTTTTAGAAAATCTGAGAAAGACATTCGTGACCCACAGGAGAGGCAGTCTCTTTGGAGAGATAAAACATCAATAGATAATAAGTTAAATAAGAGCAGAAAATAATAATGCAAACTATGCCACAGACAGTCTGTGATTAGTTATCAGATGATTTCATTAGTTTGCACCTAATTCCAGTGCATTCTGATAGTTCATTCTCACTCTTCGCCATGGAGTCGCGCTCGGCTCACAGTGAGCTTAAAGGTTAGAGGGGTGCGGTAGAACTGTCCCCATGGGTTTCCCAGACTACACATCTATTTGGGAATGGAAAGCTTCGTCTCTTCCCCATGGACCTGCTGGTGGTTTCCAACTGCTGACCCTGCAGTTAGCAGCCCAACCTGTCACCCACTGTGTCACCAGGATTGTCTTGAAGGAGGACTGACTTATAAAGAGGTAGTTCTTTGATCAATATTTTTTTTTAGGAAGAGTGGGATTTAGATAGATGGAGAGATGATTGGTATGGTGTGTGTGTGTGTGTGTGTGTGTGTGTGGACTATGTGTGTGTGTCGTTCAATGCAAATTACATATATGCAAGGCGATGGAGAGCCTCCAGGATCATTTGGGAGTTTGGGAAGCAGTGAAGATGTCCATTTGTTTGGGAGTGGGAATGTGAATTACGCTACGTAGTGAGAGATTGCCACGTGCTGAGTTGTGAACTCTGACTGCTGGCAACCACATGTGGGTCAGGGTAGATCTGTACTCCATGGGGTTTTCAATGGCTGCCTTTTCCACAGTCGATCATCTGTTGGACCTCTGGGTAAATGCAAATGACCTGTCTTTGGGTTTGCCACAGGCATGTCAATTGTTTATAAGACCCAGGGACTCTGGATAGTGAGTAACAAACACTCTCATTAGGAAGCACCAACCCTCAGCAAGCTTATAGGGCAGGGTAGAACTGCCCCCATAGGTTTCTAAGGCTATAATTCTTTAGAGGAGTAAAAAGCCTCAACTGTCTTCTGTAGAGATGTTGATGGTTTTGAACTGAGAACCTTGAGCTTAACAACGTAACACATAACCGCGCTGCCACCAGAGCTCCTTGAACAGTGGATAGGAAGTTAGGAATGTGGACTGGGACCCCACTGTGGAGATCTTTGAATGGCAGGGTGAAGAAACTGATTGTGTTGAAACTGATTGGTGTATGAAAACACGGAGTCTTGAACAGGCCTGTAAACCTCAGGGAGGTCCAGCAGAGAGGTGGACCCATGAATGAAGGTTAGACCTCTAGTGGCTAAGGGAGTTATTGCAAAACTTAATGGTATAGATCTTGTTTAAAATATACTGTTAGCAAATTTGGCTGTATCCTAAATTGGAAGCAGAAAGAAATATCGTCTATCTTGCCAGCAGCAAGGGCTGACAACCTTGAGATTTAATAGAGGAAAAAAATGATAGAAAATAGGGAGAGGAAAAAGCCAGCTGGGATAAACTGACCAGCACAGATACCTACATAACTGTTCTAAAGTCTTCCAGAGAATGCTTGTTCTTTTCTGTTGCCTGAGCACAGGAACGCCATCACCGTGAGGCTATTGCCAAGAGTGTCAGCAACAGCAAACAAACAGATACATTTTGCAATAATGCCCCGAATTGTCTCATCTAATGCTCAGAACAATTGGATGAGAATGGAGCAGTTGTCCCATGATGAAGATGTGGGCATTGTACTTCAGAGAGCTTATTGACTTGCCTAAGGTCACAGTTGGGAGAACTGTACAGCTGAAATATGCACCTGCCCTTCTAGCAAAGCATCTCCACCACCCAACAGCCCCTAGGCCATGATCAAACTATGCTCAGGAAAGCCTTTCCATAACCCATGCCAAGTGCCATGTTTCTCTCCACAGTAACAGTAAGGAAAACAGGAAGCCTCGGTGCCCTTCTGTTATCAATTAAATCACTTCTCTGGAATGCTGCCTTCGCCAGAATGCAACGTCAGAAATCATTACACACTTTGTCGATAGAAGAACTTGTACGAGCAGTGTGCTCCCGCCCCAACCTCGTGCGTTTCCGTGTCTCTGGGAGCTTGGAAGAATACAGTGTCACCGGCATCTGAAAGGCATTCTGTTTACCTTCTGCTCTAGAACTAGAAGCAATTTCATTAGTGCCCTCATCGATTCCTGTTGGACTTCATGGACTCCCACTGGCCATTCATTATCCCAGGCCTGGGCCTCACTGAGAGGGCAAGGGAAGGGCTGCAGGACATGCTGTGTGTCAAAGCAGGCTCCTGCAGCGGCTGTGGAAAAACGGTGTGAGGCCCTTCCCAGCAAACCAGCTCTTCAGAACAGAGTCAGCCATGGCAAGATCTGACTCCCTTCCCATGTGCCCCCGAAGCCACCCACAAGGGTGAGTGTTTCTTCATAGCTTGGGATGAAGATGGAGCATTGAGCCAGAGGCCTGGACACTTGACACTGGCCCTATTCTTTGTAACCTTGTGCAAATTATTATTCAACCTCTCTGGACCTCAGCTTTCACAGCTTTAAATGTGGAGAATTGAAAGAAGTGTATATATATGTGTGTGTGTATGTATATGTACATGTATATATGTATATGTATATATAGGTACACACATATATGTATATGTATATGTGTATGTATATAGGTATGTGTGTATACATATATATATCGATGAGCATAATGTTTCTTTACAATCACGTGGAACTGCTGTTATGCTTAGTTTGGGTCACAGTTCTTTGGAGCTCAAGTGAGAAAAATCAAACTCAAACTATCTTAGGCACCCAGGAAAAGTAATGAGAGCAGTGGCCAAGGAAGGTCAGAGTAGAATTAATGCATTTGAATTATGGCAGTGGGGTGGAATATTGAAAATCCTGTTGACTTAAAGAACAAACCGCAGTCCGAGAAGAAGTTTAGCCACACTGCTCCTTGCATGTGAGGGTGGCGAGACTTGACATCATTCACTTTGGACGTGCTGCCTAGAAAGGCTCTCTGTGCTTGGGACAGTAGAGGGTCACTCCAAAAAGAAGCCACTCCATGAGGCTGACTGCCCACGTGGCTAAAACAGTGGGCGCAAACGTCAAGACGACGACGACGACTGTGGGGCTGGTGCAGGAGGGGCGGGCTTTGCTCTGCTGTATGTGGGCGTGCCGTGAGTTGGAACCCACGGACAGTGCTTTGTGACAACAACTGTAACCTGCAGCTCGGAAGTATCTGCTGGCTGGGGTAGGGAGGTGGCCATCAGACTTCAGGAAGGGTAGATGGAGGGAATCCAAGAGTTTCTGAGTTGGCCATGCTCTGTGCTCAAGCCTCTAGGATGAAATTGGAAAAGACTAGCTTTCTCCATCCTGGGACCTATGATAAAAGCAGCAACCTCACTGTCGTCCAGTCAGTTCTGACTCTCAGCGACTCCACAGAACAACAGAGAAGTGCCCCTGTAACTTCTACAGGAGCAGAAGCCTCAGTTTACTCCCTTAGAGCCATCAGGTGGATTCAAGCTACTGATTTTGCAGTTAGGATCCCAACTTGTCACCCACAAGACCACCCAAGCATGACTTAGGATTCCTTAAGGTGTGCCAACCTGCCCCCCCTCCCCCCTTCACTAATAGTGATGTCGAGGGAGGTATATAAGGAGTGCTAGTGGCACTATCTGGCTGGACTGATAATTTCAAGGTTGGTGGTACAGATAAAGCCTTGGAAAACCTTTACAGGGTCACTGTGAGCTCGATTCTCCCAGAGGGCAGTCCTTTCGATGTGGGTTAGGGGGTGGTTTTAGAGAGCACTAAGTGGCCAGGATCGATCGTACAATTATCCTTGAAGAACACATAGAAGGATCTCAGATATCATTTTTTCTGTGAAGGGGTGGAATACAGATGGACGAAAGTGAAGACAGGATGGCTTCAGATAGGACCAAAAGCTAGACACCCAAACCCAAATCGACAACTGTTTGTGCAAACGCATAGAGCCGCGAGACTTGGAAACTGCACTCCTTATGGAAGCAGATGATCACAGCTTCCTTCTGCAAAGCCGCTGGTGGATTCCAGTCACCGAATTCTTGAATGGCCACTGAGAAATTGAACCACTGCACCATCAGACCTCCCTAACCCCAAAATTGAGGCGGTCAGGATTGGCATAATGTGTTCAAGGATTAAGATAGTGTGATTAGAATAGGAGGGCAAATTTAAAAGTACTGCTAAAAAAAACAGAGAACCATTTAACAATTATTTTTGGTTATTTACTGTTTTCCCACATACCCTCCTTCTAGATCTGTATATTTTGAATGGCAGTATTTCTATATCTATAATCCTTCCCCAAAGATTTCTGCATGCTTCAATTCATACCATATAAAAATTGTAATTTTGACATCCTGGAGGGTCTCGAATAGTGTTTCTTTCAAATGTTCTTGCAGTTTAGTGGACTAAAAATAAGAAAATGTCTGGCTGGGCAAAAGCAGGTCTTCAAGGTGGATGGAGTAAGGCTTACCAGTGAAGTGACCTTAGGACAGCCCTTGCTGTCTGGAGAATGAACAGGAGCATTGTGGTGGTGGAATAGAATTCCTTTGTGCTCCTCTCCTGAACTGTCACTTCCCAACGCACTTTTTACTGTCTTAACTGTTCTTTGTAGTAATCCCCTGTCATCGTCCCAAATTCTTTGAAACCATCCCTTTGGAATCCCAAAGAACACTTGCTGGACCTTTCTGTTTTGAATTCAATGGATTCAGCAGATCCCCTAGGAAACCACTGTTCTGATTGGAACTAATGAGACTTTTACTCACTGCCATCCAGCCAAAGCTGTTCCTGTGCATTTCTGAGACTGCAAGTCTTTATGGGGGGAAACTCCTGTTTCCTAAGGAGTGGCTGATGGTTTCGAACCCCTGACCCTGCAGATCCAGGGCTGATCATGAAATTGCTGCAACACCAGAGCTGTGTAATGAGATTAGGACAGGTGTGTTGCTCAGCGAATGTTACATGCAGTCATCCACTGAGCGCAGTGCCTTGTTTGAACAGCTTTGTATGGAATCCACCTGTGCATGCGTGAGCTGGAACCCTTAGACTAATATTTTCCAACTTGCCTTCATAGAAGATTCAATCATGGAGGGAGGGCAATTTAAGATAGGCTGGGAATCATGACTTTATTTTGCTAGGCTAGGATTTAGGTGTTATTACTCCCTGGACAATCAAGTGCTTTTCATTGAAGGCCTCAATGCCAAGGAGTTTTTAAAATAATAGCAATAGCAACACCTAATATTTGTAAGCACCATTCCATTTGCTTATCACTGTCATATATGCTTTGCAGTTTGACCTCAAAGCTGTCCTGTTAGCTGTTATAGATTAGAAAATGAGAACTTGGAGATGTTGAAGGACCTGTCCAAAGCTTCCCCACAGCCACAGTCACAGAGCTGGGATGTGGACTTTTCTCCCCAGTCACAGAATCCTGAACATGGCAGGGTGGGCTCAATGTGTGCTGACAGTGGTGTGCAGAAATCATTCATTAATTCATCCATTAAATTGTGATTGAGTGCCAACCAAGGAAAGGCACTAGGCTGACTCAAGACCTAATTGAACTGGAGTCTTCAATCATGTGCTCTCCCTAGACTTGTGGAGGTTTCCAGGTATAGGAGACTGTGCAAAGCACTGAACTGCAGAAAAGGCTCCAGTGACTAAGCATCACTTCCTCATTTTATGTACCAAGGTGTGTACACTGATGGTGACTCAGTACCTGTGGGTTTCCGGAAAGGGTGCTAAATTTTGTCACCAGTAGGTTTTTTTTCTTTCTATCCTGGGAGAGGGTGCTCTTTAGCCTGTTTGAGAAACTGACAACCTAGAGTCATTTCACCTTTATGCAGAAGCCAGTGCAGCACGTCACTTTTCACCCAGAGTACGTTAATTTACAGAAGGGCTGTTTGATGGCAAAGAACAGCTTGTTTAAATGAGAGGGATCAAAGGCCAAGGGCACACTACTCATAATTATTGATAAATCCTGATTAATGATTTAAAAGGCTAACACTTACTTGACTAAGAATGCTCCAGTGAAGGATGACACATGCTGACCGGACCTCTGTTTGCACATGACATGCTCCACGGCAAGCTACCCTCCAGATGCTGCACATGTCCCTTTGTCTTCAACCATCTGCGCCATCATACAAGGTTTAGACTGAGCCTGGGCTGCAGCTGTAATCTTTAGTCTAGGCAGCTTTTTCTACAGAAGTGAAGCTTGAACAGCAATATTTGGCTGTTTGAATAAACTTTATAGGACTCTGCGGACCTGATATTCAAATATTCCTGTAACCACCAGGTTTCCCAAACAGATGCAGACTAGACGCAATATAGAAACAGAATTCATGGGTGAGCCCATTGGCACTCTGAGTCCTGCTGAAGGTGCCTTGATGGACAAAACTGTATTACATTGGATTACTATCTGTGTAGTGTTTGTAGAAGTAGCATTTCTCCTTTTTTATGATTATTGTAGGGGAGGGAATGCAGATGAGCAGTCACTGTCATGATACTATTGGGAGGACAGAAGAAGATTAATATTTTACAGGTGGGAAAATGTGTGCATCTGCGTAACAGTGGGTTTAGCTAAAAGCATGTGAATGCAGCCGAAGAAAGACAAGAGCCAGACATTCATCGTCTTCAGACACATCTAAGAGGCTGTGTCATGGCGCCATGTCCTCATTTCATTCCTCACTCTCAGCTCTTAGCTGGGTTCAGAACTGGCTTCTGGTTTTGTTACAATGCAAGCCATAGCAGTCTAGGCCTGCTTTCCTTTGAGAAATGTCCACTTGTGCAATGGCAAGAATGGGTTACTTTGATGGAATGCAGACTCTGTACCTTGGGTAGTTCCAGAGGCTCCCCATACAGTGTGTCCCTCCTGCTTGGTGATAGTGCATGGGAAGAACTGTTATTCCTATTTTTAGATGAGGAAATAGAGTCCAGAGCTTTGCTCAAAGGCACAGTGGTGGAGCTAGCATTTCCACGAAGGTCTCTTAGACACTAAAGATTAAGTTCTTTCCACTACACAATGCTGCTTCCCAAATGAAAGCTCAAGTACACAAGCTATCTCCCCGGTGCTTAAACTTTGTTCATAGACCATTCAGCTGAAGGGGAAAGAATCCTAAAACTACAGCATTATGAGCTGTTGAAAATTTATCACCTGTTTGCATGTGTGTGTGTGTGTGTTTAAACAAGCCAGTGGAAAATGAAGAGTTTATGTGTGTTTATATATAAACAAAAGTGTTTCCATCTTATATAAGCTATGTATATCATATTTTTTTCATTTCGTCTATCACACCTAATACAATAAAGTATCCTAGTTTTACTTTTTTAAAATCATTTTCTTGGGGTCGCATACAACTCTTAGCACAATCCATACATACATCTATTGTACACAAAGGACATTTTTAACATTGATGCCATAATAATTCTTAAAACATTTTCTTTCTACTTAAGTCCTTGGTATTGGCTCCTCCTTTTTCCACTCCCTCCCTGCCCCTCTTCCTTATGAACTCTTGATAATTTATAAATTATTATTATTATTTTGTCTTATTGAACACCATCCAATCTCTCACAATTACACATTTTCATGTAAATTATATATGTATATGTATGTACAAGAGGGCATACAAAGTTCATGGGAAAATTCCATTTTATTTTAACCCACTTTTCTGTAAACTTTTTGAACCCTCCCCCATCATATGTATATATGTCTGTGCTTGCAAACCTTCTGTAATATGCCCATAGGTGATAGGCATCTTCCCCTTTGAGTCCTTTATGCAGCCAGTTTTTTGTGACTTCAAATTTTTAGTAAAATCATCTTCCGCTCTTGAAGGTGGATCTCACCTAATGCCAAAAACGTCTCTGTATGGTTTCCATGGAACATCAGAACGTCATTCTTTCCATGTTCCATATAAAGCTCCACATTTTAGAGAACTCATTAACTAAAGCCCCTTTCACTACTAGGAAACACAGAGCTCTGGAGGTGTAGGGGGTTATGTGCTGGGCTTCTACACACAAGGTCATCGGTTTGAAACCAACAGCCACTTTGCAAGAGAGAGAGATGAGGCTTTCAACTCTCACAACGACTCTCTGTCTTGGACGTGCACAGAGGCAGTTCTCATCAGTTCTGTAGAATCTATGTGAGCCAGAATCAACTTGAATCGACATGATGCCAGTGAATTCAAAATGGTTTGGTTTGAGACCCTTTGTGAAATGAAGAGTTACAGCTATTGTTGTCTGTGAACTGAACACAATGATGCTTTTCAAGCAGGAAACAATGCAATTTCTTTTTCTGGATCAAATGCTAATTGATACACACTAAAATAATTGTGATGATATATGTGAAAATAAATTAGCCTTCAAAGACTTGTGAAGAACAAAGAAACATAAAAATATATTATGAACTTTTGTGTCAAACTAATTGTACAAAGCTACCTTGACCTTTTAATTAATAACTAGAAGGATTAATGCCATATTTGCATACCAGTGGGTGCTAGTTGGGCTGTCAACTGCAAGGTCCACAGTTTGAAACCATCAGCCATCCTTTGGGAGGAAGATTGAGCTTTTTGCTCTTATAAAGGAAACTCACAGGATTTCTACCCCATCCTATAGGCTCACTATGAGTTGGTATCAATTCAATGGCATTGAGTTTCGTTTGGGGTTTTGGTATTAATGAGTATGCAAGTTGTTTCCCCTTTCCCAATTATGAATAAAGCAGGAGAAAATAGCCCTATTCGTAATTGTGAGTATGAATTCTGCCTTACATGCTTGGAACCCCTTTTAGGCCGAAGCGCTCCTTCTTTCTGGAACATGAACAAAGTGAGTGTCTCATTAGCTCTTCTTCCAGCGTCTTTTGAATTGGCTGCTATGGATCTGCTCTGATCTGGAGAGCTGCAGACACAGTCTCTATCAGAGCCTTGATAAGAGTCAATAGATGATGAACAAGAATCTGCAAATACAATATCTGCCACAATCACTGAAGACAAATGTGTGCATAAGCAATGGTGGTGATGAAAGCTGATGGGGCCCAGCTATCAACAGATGTAGTGTCTAGGGTCTTAAAGACTTGAAAGTAAACATGCAGCCATCTAGCTCAGAAGCAACAAAGCCCACATGGAAGAAGCACATCAGCTCATGGGACCACGAGGTGTCAAAGGGATCAGGCTTCAAGAACTAAATCACATAACATTGCATGCTCACTTTCCTGATATGATCACTGATGACAAATGTGTGCATAAGCAAATGTGGTGAAGAAAGTTGATGGTGCCGACTATCAAAAGATATAGCGTCTGGGGTCTTCAAGGCTTGAGTAAACAAGCAGCCATCCAACTCAGAAGCAACAAAGCCCACATGGAAGAAGCACACCAGCCTGTGTAGCCAAGAGATGTTGAAGGAATCTGGTATCAGGTATCAAAGAACTAAAATTATATCATTATAAATGAGGGGGAGTACAGATTGGGGACCCAAAGCCCATCAATAGGTGAAGCAGCATCCTCTTACAGAGGGGTTGCAGGGAGGAGATGAGTCAGTTAAGGTACAGTGTGGTAACGATCAGGTGTGCAACTTTCCTCTAGTTCTCAAATGCTTCCTTCCACCATCATGATCCCAATTCTGCCAGATAGGTCCAGGTGGACCAGGGGATGTACCCAGGAGTTGGAAACATGGGGAATTTAGGCTAGATGATCCCTCTGGACGAGTGATGGGAGTGGTGATACTGGGAGGGTGGAGGGAGAGTGGAGTAGAAAGGGGGAACAAATTTCAGGGATCTACAAATAACCTCCTCTCTGGGGCATGAACAATGGGGAGGTGAGTGAAGGGACGCATTGGACAGTGTATAATATGAAAAAGTAGTAACGATTTGTAAATTGTTAAGGGTTGATGGGGGGTGGAGAGAGGAAAAGGATATATGGGGAGCTGGTACTGGGGGCCTGAGTGAAGGGAGGATGTTTCGAGAGTAATGATGGCAACAAGTATGCAAATGTGTATGCGTACAATTGATGCATGGATGGATCGAGATGGGAGTCGTATGAGCCCCCCAATAAAAATGATTCATTAAAAAAAGGGGTAGGGGGAAAGCAGAGCTTATACCAAGAGGTCAAATGGAAAATATTAGGAAATGAATATGGCAATATGTGTACAAATAGGCTTGATACAAATGATGTATTGAATGTTATAAGAGCTGTAAGAGGCCCCAATGAAATCACTGCATAGAGGTGCTGTGTATTATTTTTTTATGGACTACATTCTTATACCATGAACCTTAGGAAGGCCAAGACTGTCTCATATTCCCCTTCAACCCTCTCATAACAGCTAGAATGGTCCCTGTCCAGCATCAGTCAGTGTTAAAGAAGACATGGTTTGTAGGCTCAGTTGACCACTTAATAGCATGTTAGCAAGAAGAGCAGGAGATGGGTTCCTGGTCTCCTCCATCATGTTTTCTCTTCCCAGTGCTCTCTGATTTCTGTTGTGTTCTAGAAATTCTGAGCATGGATGTGTACAGCCTTTGTGGCTGATGAACTTTTCCATGTTGCCCTTTCTCAGTGAGTGCTTCAACCTGTTATCGATGCTGGTGGAGTGCGTATCTTCTGTCTCTTTCACCTCTAAAAGAAAATATTCTGTTCATAAAAAGTGTTTTGAGTTTCCAAGGGCATTTCCTTGACAAACGTGTGGCATTGTTCAGGTCCTCTGGAGGCGTTGTAAGCTACTAGTTGGGCTCTTGAATTCTTGAGCTGCTCCAAGACAACGAGATGTGCTTTTCTGTTAGATGCACAGCCTCCAGGACCCATGGAAGCAGTGTGCTTCTGCTCATTTGGGTTGGCATTGACTTGATGGCAGTGGGCATGGTTGGGATTTTTGGTTCACCACCCAAAGAGGACCTTAAGCACCACTGTTGCTTTTGTTATCTGCTCTCTCTTTACTGTGGACTGCATGCTTTAATCAGTTCAGTGGGGGAGGGGGGGCGTTAGGGTCACCCAAAGGAACTGACAGAGTTCCAGCCAAGCGCGTCCCTGACTGGCCAAAGCTGCCGTCAAAGGGGACATGTGTACATATTCTGTCAGAATTGCCTAATGCTTCAATCCGCCAGTGTTGCAGCACTCAGTCGAGATTTTCTAATTACTCATTCAGTCTGTTTTGCAATGTCCACTAGTACTTGGGCTCCTGGATTGAGCATTGCAGCCTGACAGTCCTACCTGCACAGCTTCCCCACATAGGTCAAGTCTGGTCTGCGTTGGGAAATCAGGGTTTATTGGAATACAGCCCTGCTCCTCGGTGTAGGATTCATCCATGGCCGCTTTCAAGCCCCACAGACCTCCTGGGCCACAAAACCTGAAGTCTTTACTCTCTGGCCACTAAATGTTCGCCAGGAAACAGTATTCGCCAATCCCTGCTTTGGTGGGGGAAGGCTGTCCCAAGGTGAGTGGAACAGAAATCGCTCTCCAAAGCCCAGAGAACTTAGAGGGAGTTCCAGGGTGAGGAGCACAGAAGCTGCTGAAAGCAGGGCACTGTGTGAGAAAGGAGTCTCCTGGAGGGCTAGGCAGGGTCATCATCTGGTGGGGACAACAGATGCAGATGGGCGAGGCCTTGGTAGAAGGCGCTCAGGTATCTGCTCAGGGCGAGGTGTGGGAAGGCCGATCCAGGGCATTTCCTTTAAACTCCAGCCATAGGACATGTGCAGACAGAGGGAGGCACGGTGACACACTTGGGCAGTCCATCTTTCCCCTATGTAATGTTCCCCAGATCGCCCCCCTTTCCCTACCCCCACCCCCCAGGGAGGGAAAGCAACCAGATAAGCAGCATCTCTTGCCAATTGTGCAGGCTTGTACACTTTTTTCCCTTCCTTTTTATGCCTGTGGTGATAAACATATGCTTTGAAGCATGAGATTTGATTATCCTGTCTTAGTGCTTATAAATACAAATGTGATTAATGGTCATAGGAAGCAGGTTGACAGTATAAAACTAATTCTCCGCACAGTATCCCTGTGCCGCTTTATGGGGAGGCCTCACGGAACCGTGTGGATCTCGCAGGGCCACCCCTTCCCTGCTCCACCCCCCTTCCTCCAGTGCTCCATATTCCCCTCAGCTCGCCCCTTCTCCCCCCCTGGAGGCTCTTCCTCCTTGATAATTAAAATCGGTGAATTTTCCCCCAGAGAGCTACCTGAGGTAAGACTCCAAAGCTCTTTGTCAAGCCATTAACACTCCGGAAATCTGCAGAGAGGACTTTGGCTGCATTCTCTGTTCCCCGACTTGGGCCTGGCGGGCCGCCCGTACATGTGGGGGAACAACACAACCTAAATCTGGACAATTTGTATTTTAGTCAAGATGGGGATCGTATCTCTCTCCCTCTGTCATTTCGCATTAAGGATCTGCCACTAATAAAACTCATAACTGCTGGCTTGGTGTGGAGGAATTGGACTTCTTCAAGCTGGCAGGCTGCCACCGCTGCTTTTGAAAGAAGCACTTCATCTTTGTCGTGGACAGGATGAATATTACTCCACACTTCTAATTGGACAAAGTGCCTTTCAAACTGGCTGGCATTTCAGAGAGAGCAGATGAGTAGCCTGTGTGCTCTCTAGACACAACCACCTCGTGGGCTGCCTCAGAGCCTGGGCGCTGGTGCCTGAGAGAAGTGGGCACAGAGGCCTCTGAGCTCGCTCTTCTGTGAGTCCTTCTGATGTCCCTTCTCACCTCTGACCCCAGGGGAAGGGAGTCCTCAAGGGAGCAGGAGGGTCCAGAAGTTTTCGTCCAAATGGTAGTCTGATTGGGGGGGGGGGTTCCTCAGATTTGGGGAGCATCGCAGGTCACTGGCTGGAATAGGATACTTGGTGGGAAAAGCACATTTCTTGGGCCTGCCTACCTGCTTCCAGAAGCAGCATCTGTGGAGGCAATGCTCGCGCGTCTGCATTTTGAACAAGCTTGGCCACCAACATGGAAGGACACCAAGATCTGAGGAACATGCACATGTGCCTGACCCTTCTGCCTTCTCTTTCTACGGGTGGTGTATATGCTTCCATCACTCCACTTACACACCTATTTTAATGACTTGCTGGGCACTTGCTAGGTGCAATGCGACAAATCAAAGATTTTCATAGGAATTGGCAGTCTAGTCAAAGGCGCACAACACATGCACATGAGAAATTAAATGATAAGAGTTGTCATTAAATTTGACAAGCTTTATTTGAGGGGGCAGCTGCTGACAGGTGCTGTGATTGGCATGGATGGACAACCCCCATGTTCTCAAAAGAGCTTGCCAAGAGAGAGAACTTGAGTAATGAGTGGCTAAGTAATGCTGTGTAATTTCCTGGAGGTGAAGGTGAAGCTATACATGGGAAAGTACGTGTATTTAGACCTGGGCTGTGATTGGATTTACCAGGTAGAAAAAGAGAAAGGGGCATTCCGAGGGAGAGGCATGGGAATCTGGAGCCAGTAGGTTAGCAGGGAAAGTCTTGGTCTGGGCATTTCACGTTTTTGTGTGGTAAGAGAATGGGATATGATGGTGATTTCAGACCCTCTCTTCCTGCTGAGACCAGGTGGTGAGCAGTTGGATTATGCTATGCCTGAGTCACAAAGTGGGGTGGACTGGAATGAGGGAAGCCAGTGAAGGGCTCGTCATTGTCTAGGTAGAGGAGGAAGATGGGATGTGAACTGTGAGCATGTGATGGGGAGGAGCTGTGCCTCGGGCTGCTCCACTGGCTGGCCAATAACATGAGGATCTTCACTTGGCCATGGCAACCAGGAACCACATCACTGTTAAATCTTGAAGTGTCTGGTTTGGGGGAACAACAAAATAGTGAATCAGCTAGCTGAAACCCTGACCATCATCTCAGAGCATCACAACACCAGGAGTACCAGAAGGAAACCCCCCAAATGCCCCAACACAGAGGCAGCCAGGTGCGAGTTCTGAGGGAGAACCTTGCAGTGGGTTTCACTTCTTCTTTATACTACAGCCATCAGGCAGTCATTAGAGATCCCACCAGTTTGCTGGCCTACATTCACTCCCTTCTCCTCTTCCTGGGTCCCTGCACTTGCAGTGGTTATGCTCTTAGCCACCAGCCCAAAGGGTGGAGATTTGAGCCTGCTCAGTGGCTCCGTCAGGGAATGACTTAGTGATCCGTTTCTGAAAAGATTCTAGCCAAGAACACGTGGAGATAGTTCTGTCCTCTCTCCTGGAGTCACTCGGGTTCGGGATCTACTGAATGGCACACTAGAATGAGAGCCTGTGTGTTGAGCATGCTCCCAGGGGAAAGGAAAACAGAAAGATGGCTCAACAGGTCTGGAGAGTAAATACCATCTAGTTTTCTGGAGGGACTCGGGGAAGTTTAAGTGTCTGCACCTAACTCGTCACGCCTCAACACTGAGCCAGGGTTTCATTTACAGAAAGATGCGTCCAATGGACGATCTCACTGGCAGGGGCCTTTGTTGCATGTTCCATGTGTGTGCCTCATTGGCAAGAACCAGGAGAATGAATGCAACATTCACTCACTTGAGTCAGCAAACATTTATTGTATCATTCATTACACACAGAATATTCTAGTGGGAACTCTGGGTACATGATAAAATGAAGTTACTGCCCTCAGAAAACTCATGGATTATAGTATGAAGATGGGGATGTAAATCAAGTGTCCTGTGCTAAAATATAATTGTGAGCTAGGTTGCCATAGCAGAACTCAAAGAAGAAAAAAACAAACAAACTCACTGCCATTGTGTCAACTGCGACTCATAGACACCTCATAAGATAGGGGAGCACTCGCCCTGTGGGTTTCTGAGACCGTAACTCTTTATGTGAGTAGAAAGCAGTGGCTTCAAACTGCCACCCTTGCAGTTAACACAGTATAGAACGTGTTTATTCTAATGAGGAAGAGGAGGATTGCATAAGAGGAGGTGGAAGAGTGCTCAGGGAACACTTCTTAGAGGAGATAATGCAATGCAGGGAGTTTAAGGGGATGCCTGGTGACTTCTCCAGACCTAGGAGATGCTGAGAGAAATTCTAGGCAAAATGTTTAGGGACCTTAAATAGCCTTTGCTTCTTAGTGTCCAGTGAGTGAGGACCAAGTACTCTGTTGGGTACTGCGACCAAATAGAAATCCGGTGACAAACAGAGTCATCATGCTTTTGCTGATGGAGCAGTGGTTCTCAACCTTTCTCATGTTGTGACTCTCTCAAACAGTTCCTCATGTTGTGGTGACCCACCAGCCATCAAATGACTTTCATTGCTTTTTTGTAACTGTCATTTTGCTACTGTTATGAATCAGGCGACCCCTGTGAAAGTTGAGAATTGCTGTAGGAGGCATAGGGGAAATGTGTAACTCATCGGTGGGACGCAGGTGCCCTGCTGACGTCAGCCGTGAGAGAAGTGTTCGTGCTTCCCGTGGGTGTGGGAACGAGGCATTAGCAGGAGGCTCCGCATCATTTCAGCCCCAGCTGAGTCTCACAGTGCTGGGGCCGAGGGGCGTGGGAGCACAGGGGAATGCTTACCTTCTCTGTGAATGGCAAGAATGAACAGGTCTAGACCAGGCATATGAATCTAACAGTGTCTCTTTTGACATGCAGGTGTGAAAAGTGGGGGGTATGCTGAAATTGGATGTAACTTGTTAATTTGTGCAGCAGACTTTTTATTGAACATTCACATTATGAGGAAGACAGAATTAGGTGCTCTTAGCCTAGTTAAAGTCTATCCCTGGCCTCTGTTCTTATAGACAGTACTACATTTTAAAATGTGAAACACATAGATAATCATCATAGACATGATAGAAAACAGAGCTTGTGAAAACAAGAGGTTCTTTTGAATGAAAGCAGGGAAATTATGGGATTTGACAAAGCGTTCCTGTTCTTCCATGAACCCCTGACAACACTATTTTGAAATCATGTTAGACTTAGAGGATACTTCTAAAGACAGCATAAATAAGTGTGAAGATTATAGTGAGTTCACCCTTCAACACCCAAACAAGTTCGCCGTGATCAAAACTGAGTGCGACATGTGGACACAATGCCACCGACTAGACTACAGGCCCATTCTCCGGTCACCAGTCTTTCTACCAATGTCTTTTGTCTGTTCCAGGATCTAAAACAGACAATCACTTTGGATTCACAATCACTTTGTCTTGCTCCCATTGGGGTAACAGGCAGCTGAGTGGGTTAGACAAGGAGCCACATAACCGAAGCTCAGAGTTTCAGAAGCCCTAGGCTGCTCCTCTGTTCTATCAGATCACTGTGAGTCAGAATCGGCTGGATTACGGTGGGCTTTTGGCTTGTCTCCTGAGCTAACAGCTCCTATCTGTAACAATTCCTTGGCTTTCCTTCTCTGTGGGATTCCGATCTCTTGGAAGAGTATTAGTCAAGTAGAAAGCCATAGCTTCTTGGGAAGCCATAGATTTGGAGGGTAAGAATACCTCAGAGACAAACTCAAACATGGAAGTATCAGCTCACCATCCCTAAGACATATATCCCTGATTATTCTCACTTGCATTTGATCATGATTCTGGATATAGATCTATGATTCTGTAAGTGTCTGGCTAGAGTTTATGTGGGCCCTTCAAGTGTCTACCATGTTTTGGCATTGTGGTTGGTGCTCTAACACAAGAAAGACAATGCACCAGGTCCCGTCATCAAGGTGCTCATGGTCTAGTTGAAGAGAGGTATGAATTCAAGAATTTCCAGTTCCCTACAGAGATACAGAGGAAAAGGACAGAGGAGATTCAGAAGCATAAGGTACAGAGGTAAGATGGAGAAAGGCATTTTTTACTTCCTCTCAGAAAGAAAAGTTTCAAGGAAGCTATTTAGACTTGGTAGTGTCTAACATGGGTTTTGAAAGATAAAGAAGATATTACCAATGAAAAATTAAAAGAAGGGACACATGATCATGGGACACAGTCGTGTTCACCACTTGGTTCACACAGATGACCCTATGACCTTGGGGGGCTTTTAAGCACTTGCTCTATGTAGGGCTTTCATTAGCAGTGTATTAAATCTTCACTAAGCCCATTAAAAGGAGAGGTTCTCTGAATTCCTGAGAGATGTTGTCTCTCCAAAATGAGAATTAAGTGGCAATCGGTTGGATAAAGGAGACCTTTACAACAAAAACCTGTTTTCACCGATACCTACCTAGACACGGCCTTTACTTCTGCTGATGCAATAGCTACCTGGCATGTTTCAGTAAGCAATTGCAGCTGTATAGTTTTTCGTTCTTGCCTTGTTTTAAAAACCTTCCTAGAAGCAGATATGGAGGACCTTGAGGGTGATCATCACAAGGTTTTCACTGGTCACTTCATTTTTGAACTTGGAAACCCCTTGTGCATTAAAAACTATCCGTTATGTACTGCAGACAATAATCAATGCATTTATTTGGCTCTCACAGAGTGAGCATTTGCTGTCTGCCAAGCATTAGGCAAAGTTAGGAGTTCTCAAACCTGTGGGTCTCTGGACCCCTTACCACTCAAAAAAGTATCAAGAGTCCCAAAGAGCTCTTACTATGTGTGCAGTAGCTTATTGACATTTACCATATTAGAAATTAAAGTGGGTAAAATTACATAAACATTTCTTAATTCATTTTAAAATAATAAACCCATCAAATGCTAACATAAATAACCTTTTTATGAAGACAAAACTATTTTCCAAAGCAAATCAATTAGTGAGAAGAGTAGCATTGCTTTTCATTTTTTGCAAATCTCTTTAATGTCTGGCTTAATAGAAGACAGCTGGATCCTCATCTCTGCTTCTGCATTCAATCTGTTGCAATATTTCATGTCACATAGCCTCTGGAAAAAATCCCACTCGTTAGGATGAATATTATTAGGAGGATAATTGTGACCTCAGGGGCCCCAAAGGGCCCCCCAGCCTCACTTTGGGATGTGCTTTTAGATGTTTGTCAGGTTTACCTAGACCCTGCTTTCTATTAATGAAGAATTTCCTCCACAGTTCTGCTCTGGTTTCGTGTATTGTATTGGTAAAATTATATGATCCTTCACAGTTTTTTCGTGTGTTGTTGCACATGTGAGGTGCTATTAAGTGGGTTCTAACTCAGGGGACCGGCCCTATCTACTGTAGAACTAAAGACTGCCTGGTCCTGGTTCTGAGACCCCTCACAATTGCTATGGTCTGCACAAGTCTCTCTTGTCAACAGTCTTTCTTTCTCTCTTTCTCTCTGTGTGCTGCCTTTCTACTTTATCACGCATGATGTCCTTTCCCAGGGGCTGGTCTCTAGGATAACATGTCCACAGTATGAGAGACAAGTCTTGTCATCCTAGCTGCTAAGGATCTTTCTGGTTGTACTTCATTTGAGACAGACTTTTGTCTTTAATAAAAGGTATTTGGAGTTGATGGCTTATGTTAGAGCTAAATGCATGAAAATATCAGATAGCCTTTCCTCTGGTTACTTCAGAAGCATTTGAAAACCAACATAGGTTCGTCATTTTTCATCCTTCATGGAAGAAACTGATATGCAGCGTGCCTGAGACACATTTGATAGATTGATCTGTTCTTGCCAGCCTACAAAGGTTGATCACTGTGAATTACATCTTGATATATTTTGGGCAGTGTATTTAACATGTTTAAAAAGTTAACTTTGGAGAAAAGATGAAAGACTCTTAATTTCATTGGATCCAAATAACTCAAGTTGAAAGCTTAAGAATTCAATTTTCCTTGACTTCAGCTGCATAGGTTGGTTTGGGAGTTGTCTTGGCCGGGGATTGAATATTTTGAGTCCCTTTCAGAAAAGCACATGTTTCTAGCATTTCGAGGCATAACTCAGATTTATAACTGAATATGTGTAAAAAACACACACACATGACAGGTTGCCTGAAAGCCAATTTTTTTTTAGGTTGGGGGAAGAGGGGAGGAGGAGGAACCAATCTCAATGATTGACTCATAACCCCCTCCCCAGGAAAATGAACAGCAGAAATATGGGTGAAGTTAGTCAAGCAGTCAGTATAAGATATGAAAACAATAATAATTTATGATTTATCAAGGGGTCATGTGGGTGGGAGTGTGGGAAGGGAGGGGAAAAAGAGTTGCTGATAGCAAAAGCTGAAATAGGAAGTAAATGTTTAGAAAATGATGATGGCAACATATGTACAAATATGCTTGTTACAATTGATGTATAAAATGTTATGAGCTGTAAGAACCTCCAATAAAATGATTTTTTTTAAAAAATGTAATGCCATTAACAGAGCATCAACATTCAAAACAGGTTTTCCGGGGCCACTCTCAAAGGTCTCTCTTCAAGACTGAGAGCAGGGTGTGTTTCCCCTCTTCATTTCTGCACCTCCCTTGCTTCTGTCCCTGGCTTAGTGTATTTGTCCCTGTGTTTGTAAACCACCTAGTTACTACAGCCCTTAGAGTTGCAGTCCTCGGAATCCCAATTAAAATATGAAAACAGTGGTGGAATGAAGGCGGGGTCCAGGTGCCCACCGCTGTATCTTTCCATGGTTGTAAGCATGTGTGCACTCACAAATTAGTCTTTGGCTCAATTATGTGTCATCCTAATGCAGCAATGTATAAAACTCCCCCTTTCAAAATAAAATCTGGGGTGTGCAGACTGCACAAATTGCCAACCTATTCCAAGGTGCAAAATGCAGGGATGGGACACCCTGACCCCTCAGTGTATTTACAGACACTTTCTGCATATGTCAGGCTCCATGGATCATCATGTCTGGCTGTATTTCCCTCAACATTCTCTTGTTTTCACTGAGAGTCTCTAACTTGCTGAGTTTTGATGATCTTGATGAGCAGGAGATGGAAGTTAGAATGAAAGAAAAGGAATTTAGTTTTTTTATTCCTTATACATGACCCTCTTATTGTTGGACTGCTATAATTATCCTATTTTCTTTGTGATTAAATAATAAGGTGAAAGAAAAACAGCTTGACTCACAGTGAAATATGTGTAGCTGAGGCTTAGCTTAAGGGAATCATTAGCCCTGTAATCGGAGCTTCCCATCATCTTCTAATAAGGAAATGAGCGTTCCTGGTCCTTGAGAAGCAACTAGATGTCTCTACTTCTCCAGGACCTTGTGACAGGTCACTTTGTGAGACCAGGATTTTCAGGACTATATGCATGGTACTTTTCATTAGAAGGACTATGCCCATCTTGTCCACAACACTGTGGAAGTCTCAGACCTCTGCCTGAGAGGCACTATACTGTAAGAGAGGTCAACTCACACAACCACCCAGCATCACTACCCATTGTCCCCTGAAACAGCATTCCCAGACAGCCTGTATAGAGTCTCATTGTCTTCCTTTCATCCTTGTACATTTTGATATCTTGCCTATTACCCTATAAGACTTTTGTTCTTCTAAAATGTCATAGTAGTTAAGAACATGGGCTTTGAACCAGAGATGAAAAGACGGATTTTTGTTTTGCCAGCTGTGTGATTGCGAGCAAGTTGTTTAACCTCTCTGAGCTATTTTCTCATCTATAAAATGGAGATCAAAATCCCTCTGAGGGTAAATGTGAGGACTAGTTTGCAAGTGTCAATCACCTAACGATGGCCCTTTGATATGTGCCCAGTAAACATTAGCTGACAGTCAGCTAAATGGCGAGTTGACTGGGGAAGGTGTGTGAGTTCAGGTTGTTGACTAGAGAAACAAATTGATATACACTCATATGTGTATAAGAAAGAGCTTCATTTACAAGAGCAATTGGATAGTGAGGAGATGCCCCAGCCCAGTCCGACTCAAGTCCACAAGTCTGATATTAGCTCATATGTCTGATATCAATCTCTAAATCCCTCTTTAGACCCACACATCACATGCAGGAAGATCACAGGCCAGTGGGTGGGAAGTCTTGTGGCTCCAGTGGCATTGTAAGCATCTCAGTGTTGCAAGGGTCTCCATATGGCTCCTTCAGCTCCTGGGCTGTATCAGAGCTGCATGTGTCTTCTCAACAGGAATGTCTTTCAGGGAGTGCATATGTGTCCTGCCTCCAGTGAGCTGTTTGTCTCAGTGCCTCAAAATGAGGTCATCAAGCTGCGACCTGCTTGACAGGTTAAACCCTACTGCTTCATTCATAATAGTCTCAAATTGACAACAGATTTTGTACCTACCACAGAAGGGCATACGGAGGTAGGCCAAGATGTGGAAAACATGTGTCCCATTTTCATTGTGAAAGTGGTTGATGATGATGACATGTGCAAATATTTTTAAATCATGTATCAGAGTTTATACTTCTGAGCACAAAGATGTGTTCCTTCCTGAGACCCATTTGTGCTTTAATTAATCTTGGCTCACATTTTTAAGGGGAGAGTGGGGGGGGGCGCGCGTGCGCATGTGCACTGCTCCCTCCTCTGCTTTCTCTCTCCTTCTTTGCCAGAACCCGCAGGAATGGTATTTGCTGTTAGGGCTGGAGCAAGGGACAGGTGGCCTCTTTCTAGTACAGTGGTTAGTCTTGGCCTCTGGTGACAAACGACTCCTGCTCTTTCCTGCTCAGACCCTTCCACGGTCGGTGCTAAGCTCACAGAGGCACAGTGGGGCCGTAGTAGTTAGATTACTCACCCTGAGGTCTGCAGCGGCAAATTATGACCTTTCTGCTCCCATATGATTTACAGCCTTGGAAACCACAAGGGCAGTTTGGCTGTGTCACATGGGGGCTCCATAAGGTAGGATTGACTCAACGGCAGTGATTTTGGGACTTTGGTTATGCTCCGTGCCTGGGACTCTGGTAATGTTCTGGGGTAAACATTGGATTACTAACTATCAGGCCCCCTCAGTTTAACCAGCTACCCCAGGAGGCTGCTTGTGCCTATCAACACGGATAGTTTCCAAGTCAACCCAATGGCAAGGGGCTTACATGATTTTTTTAGTGGCAGGTGCCTGTGCTACGTACGGGCAGGGGGAGCAAGAAGGTGAGTCGACCAGTCCTGTTCTTACTGCACTCTCACTTGGTCCGTTCGCCCTGGGAGCAGGTGCTAAGATAAGAGGCAGAATGAGGACAGGGGAGGGGATTTGTGGGATGGATGAGATATGACAAATTTACACAGAAGGCAGCAGGGAAGGTTTCCTAAAGGGGGCCTTTCAGGTGAGTGAACCTAAGGCTAGACATTCATTTCCAACTGGAGTACGGGCCCCGGGAATGGGACAAAGCTGAGAGAGTAGATGGATGTCTAGTCAACGGTGAGTCATCGGCCAAGATCGGGGCTGTTTTGTGTGAAGTGAATCCTCAGACTTAGGGCTTCCCCTCACTTGCCTGCCCCTAATGCTCATCTGGGGAACTTTCAAACAAGACCTTACCCACTCCCATTCCAACTCAGTGTGCCCAGCACAGCGCCAGGCAGTGGTTCTGAATGGTGAGGGAAGACAGAGGAAGAAGGCCGTAGACCGTCATGCAGGGTGCTGCCTATGTTCCAGAGCACCAAATGCTGTTTGTGAGTGGCTTGTGGTGAACCTCGAAGATTCATATTGCAAATTATATCACGGTGTTTTCAAGCCAGTGGTTCCCAGTGGAAGGTCTAGGGCAGCTGATGGGGGGGGGGGGGGCAGTGAGGAGACGTCTGTGCCGTCTTTAGTGCTATCCCACCCACTGATTTAGATTGTCCCAAAAATTGCGAGGTAAGTAATGTTCTTAACCCCTGGCAGCTTTGTTCCCCTATCAACTAGCTCCTTCTTTGACTTGGTGCTGTAAGCACAGGCTGGGGAAAGGTGTGCCTCCGCTGGGAGACAGTGTAGTGCAGCCATCCCCCGTGGGAGATGGAGTGTGGCCTCAGACGCTTGCTTCCCACTGTCTTCCAGCAGTGACGTGTTGAGCCAGTACTGTCACTTCTCCCCTTCTGTCTCTGCACATGCTAAAGAGAGGGTGGAGCTGTACCCTGCTCTCAGCAATGTGGTGAGACCCCACGAGAGTGCCAGGGAGAAAGAGAAACCACTGTCAAATCTAAGATAATTTATGGAAAAGCCACGAGAGATGAGAAAAGAATATGTAAGTTTCTTCATGGCAGCAAAACTTGAGGTGCCTTGAAGTTGGAGGTTGGACACCTCCCGGCCCTTGGGTGGGCACAGCCTTCCTGGGCTTGGAGCTCCTGCCTGGACCCTCAGCCTGCAGCTCTGCCTCCTGTCCTGGAAATGGTTCTGAAGGAAAAGAATAGAAAATTACTTGCCAGGAGAGGAGAGTGTGTATTTACTTTGGGCGGTTTTCCCATTGCACTGGGTTAAACTGCCAGAAGTTAAAAATAGTGGTGATAAGCAGTCTGTGAATTGGTCCCTCTTGGGGTGGCAAGGGTCAGCTTAAAGTAGAATTGTTCCTCCTGGGTCCTAGAGGCCTCCACTCTGCCACCCCTCTGACTCCCTCCCCAAATCCCTGGGAGCTCCTCTTGGCTGATGCCCCCCATCCCCACCCTGTATATCCATCTCTGGGCCAGCTCCCCCCCTCCCCCCCTCCTGCCTGTGCTCTCACGGGAGAGAGCAGGAGCAGGCCCTCAGACCTGTGCTCACAGCCTGCTAAACTAGTGGTGTTAGAGGGCCCCACATCCACAATATGCTCCTTATCAGCGGTGATTTACAGGGTCACAATACTTGGTGTAGCAGCTGGTCTCTGTGCCACAGTAATAAGGCATAATGAAATACACGGCATTGATATGGGCGGCGGTGGACTCTGTCACTCCGTGTCCTCTGGTTGCTGTTACAGAAAGCACCGAAATGGAAAAGGAGGTATTCCATGCCTGGCCCCCCTTAAAGATAAGTGCCAGTGTAGTAAATATTCATCTACCGTGTTAAGAACGCTATACCATCTTTCTGTGACTACCCCCACCCCCACCCCACCAGCCTTTTCTCTGAGAAATATATTCTTATGTCTACAATATGTATTGTTCACATAAAATGTTCCTCACTGCAACAGGCCCCCAGAGCAAAGCTTAAAGTCTTCACCAACAGCTGTTTGAAGATATACTAATGTGCATGCCCTTCAGCCTGAAGGGTCACACCTAAAGAACATCTTGAACCTGACTTTGGTGGCAGGGCAGCCGGCAGTAGAGGTGAAAGCGTCCCCTTCCCCCTCTACCCCCTCCATTTCCTGTCCAGAGGGGGTGGTGTGCAGGCTTGTTTGCATTTCTGTTTCTGACTCAACTGCAGAGACAGGGGGAACAGGTAACCCAGGCCTCCCTTCTAAAAATGTGGCTTGTCCTCCCAAGGGAACAGGTGGAAACTTCCTTCAAGGAGCCAGCTGGTCCTGGTTTTGTGCAGGTCAAGTCAAACTCTGCTGTTGCTTCTGATAGCCCCAAAGTGGAAAGAGTGGTTGTGATGGTGGGGGCTGGGGAACACAAGTGAACTTTCATCTTATACTTCTGCTCCTCTGAGTAATTTAGAGGAGCCCAGGTGCACAAAGCTAAGGGCTCAGTTGCAACCTGGAAGGTCAGCAGTATGAACCCAGCCAGCAGGAGGGGAGAAGGCCTAGGTGATTTGCTCCCAGAAAGATTTCCGCCCTGCCTGTCTTGGGGTCCCTGTGGGTCTGCTTTGACTTGATGGCACACGGGAGCACCGCATTCTCCTCTGGGACACACCAGGACCTTGCTCTTAAAATGTGACCCAGGTCAGTGGACAGCAGCATCACTCTGGGTGCTTACGTGGTATACAGACATTTAAGCCTCTCCCTAGACTTACTGAACTCTGGGGGTGGGGCCAGGGATCTTGTTTCATAAACCCCTCAGGATATGATGATGCACACTCAGGTTTGGGAACCATTGATCCTGAAGCAGGAGTCCCTGTGTGGTACAAAGAGTGAAAGGATTGGCTACTCTCTGAACAACCTCCCACTCACCTCCCCCCACCCCCACCCGAGATGCCTCAGCAGAAAGATCTGGCTCTCTGCTTCTGAACACTCACAGCTGTGGAAATATCACGGAGTCCTCTTTGACTTGATAACATACAAGCTTGTCCCAAAGGCAGGGCAACTAGTTGGTGTTTTCTTTAAGCTCACACCCACCTTTTGGGCTCTGCTTACCCCAAGTGAAAGAACGACTACCTAATTGTGCACTCCATGCACATCTTTTGATGGGTTTAGGGCGTAAAGCATCCACAAGAAAAGTGAGTCTGTTTTCTGCCTACAAACGCTTCCCCAACTGCAGTTTGGGCAAGTCTGGGACGGTTCTGATGCTGAAAATGCATGCAGGTCACCCTGGAGCCAAGTGCGGGACCTGGAGAGAGCACAAAAGACTGAAATCATATCTTAACTGGTCTCTCGTGGAAAAGACATGACAAATTGTGCAACTAGACTGCCACATCCTCATTAACACAGGCTTGTTCTCTTCGCCTAATGGGACAGCTGTCCGGTGTGGTGTCTCTCATGCCTAGTTACTGGGTGGCCAATACAGTTTTCTTTTTGGAATGGTGAGAACATGAAACTTGTACAGGGTTGCTCTACGAACTGGCCAATCCCAATGGCATTTGGTTTTTTTTTTTCCAGCAGAACTTGGGGTTGGTGTGTATATGTGTGTGTGTGGGGGGGGGGAGATGACCCACTTTCATGTGTCTATTACAATAGAAATGGTGAAGCATGCTATTTTGAATAATAAGTGATGTTGAGACCAACTTAAAGATATTGGTATTTTCACTTACTTTGTATGCATGCAAAAGTTGAGCAATGAATTAAGAAGGCTGGAGAAGGGTTAATGCGTCCGCATTGCTCAGATTATCCAATAGATCATGGACTACCTGGAGAATGAAACAATCAGGCTTAGGAGCCGTATAGTTAGATGTTCTTAGAAGCGAGGGGGGTGAGACTTCTCGTGTCTTGATAATAAGGACATTATGTTTTCTGTAGGGTCCCATACAACCAAAATGGATGCCCCTCTTCAAGATGGTTTGACCCCGGCGCTGCAGCAGTGGGCTCAAACATGGGCATGATGGTAGGGGTGGCAGGGGCGTGCTCTGTTGTGCCCGCGGGTTCCTTGATGACACTGAACAACAACAGCAATGTGTTTAAGCACTTATCATAGTCCAGGAAGTAGGAGGATCAAGCATGCCTCCTTCTATTTATGTCTTCATAATTATCCTATCAAGGTAGTAAAAATGGCTACCCCCACCTTCCAAAGATGCCTGTGCCTAATGCTCACTGTGGCTAAGTTACCTTACACAGCAAAAGGGAGTTCATAAATAGACAAAAGTTTAGGACCTTGAGATCATCCTGCAGGATTTGGATATCATGAGAAGGCAGTACGTGGACTGCAGATAGAGTCAGAGAGAGGGGTAGAGATTAGAAATGTTGCTCCACAGGCTTTGCAAAAGAAAAAGGATACTCTAAGTTGAAGACTGTAGACGTCCTTGAAGCTGGGAAGGGCAGCAAGGAGACAGACTCTCCCCTGGCAAAGCTTCCAGAACAGGGCCCTCAAATTATGGCCCCAGGGCCACATGTGGCCCACCAAGGACATTTATCCAGCTGGCCCGGTGTTTCTGCCACTGCTGCCTGTCCTGCTTAGCGCCAACTCATCCCAGGCCCTCAGTGAATTGGTTCATAGTTTTTTCTTTGTTTTTTTAAACTGTAGTCTGACTCTCCAATGGTCTGAGGTACAGTGAACTAACAGGTCCCCTGTTTCAAAAGTTTGAGGACCCCTGCAGAAGAATACAGTTCAGCCAACACCTGGACTCTAGAACTTCTTACCTTCCAAATGGTAGGACTTGCAGTCCATTCCGTTCTATGTTGACTGGTTGCAGAATGAATGGAAAACGAATGCAGGTAGGGCTACTCCTGTCTCCAGTTGACAGATGAAGAGACTGAGGATGCACAGGAAAGTGCTATTTACTTTGTGTCAGATGAAGGGAAGGGTGCGACGGGGGTTTTACCCAAACCTGCTTCTCAACTCGCTGTCATCGAGTTCATTCCGCCTTCTAGCAACCTTGTAGTGTGGGGTAGAGCTACTCGAGGTTTCTGAGACTGTAACGCCTGGTCTAATTCATAGCTTTGAACTGCCGACCTTGTGGTTAACTGCCCAATGAGCAAGCCCTGTGCCACCAGGACTCCAGAGGGCACAAAAGCAACAACCACAACTCCTTGTCCCCCGAGGGTTGATTTCAGCTCATAGCTACCCTTTCAGACAGAGTAGAACTAACCGCTCACCTGGGTTCTGAGGCGATCAGTCTCCGTGGAAGCATAGAGCAGCTCTCTCCCCTGAGAAGAGGTTGCTCTCTCAAGATGCCACTTCCAGCCAGCTGCCCAACGCTTAACCCACGCTGCCACCCGGAGTCCGCCCTACGGCCAACACATCATGACTCCTATGATAAGCTCTGCTTCTCCAGGAGGGTGTGTGATACATAAGGGGCTGTCTTCCTGGAACTCTTTTTTGTTTTATTGCCCTGGTAAAGTCTGCCCCGCAGAGGATGTTGCCCAGGGAATTTCAACTCAACTTTGTGAGGAAAGCAGATGAATCTTCTTCCCAGGCTCTTACACTGTGAGCTGCTTCTCTTTTCGCAGGAAGCTTGTGAGGAAGGCAGTTACTGGGGACTGGATTAGGGACCAGAGTGGCTGGAGTGTGCATTAACCCACCAGCTGACAGACGAGATGAACAAGAAACATTTTTCTCATGAGATGGGAAAAACAAGAGCACACAACTAAGAAACCCTGAGGTCAAGAGAGCCACTGGAGGCTGGCTCTCAGAAGGGTCTAGAGGCTGTGCTCCTCAGTTCCTGTGCTGAGAGAGAGAGGGAAGTGGGTGAACAAGGGATGCTGCTCTTCCTCTTGCTTGGCAACTTTTCCTCTTGGAGAGATGAGGAGCCTGGGGGAAAAAAAGGAGGCAGAATTGGCAGCGGAGGCAGAAGCTACAGGGGAGAGGATGCCAAGTGGGGAGGCATCATCAGAACCCCAAAGAGCCAAACTCCAGACGGAATGCTTTTTTTAACATCAAAGTCAAGCTGAGGCCAGAAAGAAGCCTAGACTTTTATCCAGAGCTGTATGCAGAAGTGCACGAGTGAAAGCACTGAAATGGCAATCTGAGAGGCAAAAGCAGACTGATGGCGGGCTGCTGGGTGCCAGGGTCCTGCCTGTGGGCGGTCAGCTCTTTGCAGAGGGCAGCCCAGGCGGAGTTAAAGAGGGGGGCCAGTCCTGCCATCAAGGCTCTTAGTGTGCTGTGGTAGGAAGAATATAGAGAGTTCACAAATGCCTCCTCCAAGGTGAACTCCTGCAGAAGGAAAAAAGTCACCTCCAAAGTCCCAAGAGGCTTGGGTGGTGTTTTTGTTTGATTTTGTTTTTTTTGTCGGGGGGGAGGTGTTATGCATTTTGGAGGAGAAGAAGACACCTCTACTCTGTGCAAAGTAAAGAAAGGGGTCATCATGGAAGGGCTTGTCTGACACTGGAGCCAGGGGAACCATGTTCATGGAGAGGCGCTCACTCGGACTGCCAGAAGGGCAAGTTGTCAGGCTACAGGGGCTTTGCCACAACCCTGCTTGTTGAGACGCTTCTCCACGCAAGCCAACAATCTTACTCAACTTATCTGTGTCGCCAAAGAGGTCTAAAGGGCTGTCAACATCTGGATGAGAAGCTGAGTGTTGGCGTTAGCACAGGTGTCTCTGACAATGTGGAGACTGCTCCTTAGTGTGACTCAGGGCAATGGCAGCCCAGCAGATGGAGAAAGGACATGCATTTCCTGTGGCTTATCCAAGGGGGTGGGTGCTACACCCTTGTGTAGACTGAGGGTCCAAGCAGTTAAAGAAGCCCAGGCACAGCCAGTGAGGACACGCTGTCATATCCCCAATTAAAGCTAGATGTTTTGACTTCTAGCTCAGTGTGCTTTCTACCACACTGCGTGGTTCCTGAGGGGAATCATGGAATGCTTCATGTGTTAGCCAATGATGTGGAGGGGTGTTCCAGGGGTACAGTTAAGTGGATAAAGCAGGTGATGTGATCCAGCTTTGATTAACACACACATGCACATTTGTTTATCCTCAACAAATCAAGACTGATATGGAATACAGCACCATACCTGCAAGTAGCACTCTTTTGAGGATTGAAGATGGGAGTAATTGTTTTTATTCCTCTGGTTTACCGATATTTTGTACATTTTTTTCTACAAGGAACATTTAACATATTCATAAATGCTAATAGGAGACTGAGGTTCTAAAACCCGTTTGGAGGAGTTTTGTCTGAGCGAAGATCTCCACATATTTTAGCGGGAGGGCCAGGAAGGTCCAGTAGACAGACATCAGGGGATTTCCGGACATAGCTCAAGAAAAAGAGCAATTACACAGAGGGAGACCAGGCTAGGGCTATTTGGGGGGGTCTGTCTGTGTGAAGGCAATAGGGCAGACCACATGTTGATCCCAAAATACTTGTCGATCACTAATGCAATGTGGGTACATAGCATGGCATAAAGAAGTAGCTATCACCAATCCTGTCATTTAATTGATATACAGAGCAGCCAAACAGATGCAATCTTAGATGTCAAACGCATGCGCAAACATCTGCGCTAAGTGCAGCAAAACTGACAAGTTAAATTACCGCCAAGTTTTAGACTTTGCTCTTTTTCTCTTAAATGTAAGAAGGAGTATTTAAATGAGTGGGGAATCTTGACCAAGTAAGAAGCCAAAAATGTAACCCTTTCACACGGAATGGGAGATTTTGACACTACAAGCCAACATTCAGCCGAAGTCCATAGTGCATGAAGAGTTCTGAGACTCTCAGTCACAGAGAGAGAGAGAGAGTACCCAAGCATGAGGAAATGTGCTAGCCCCTTGACTGCATTTTTTTGGCTTGGCTTACTTATGTGCGCTAGCCTTTTCCCACATAAAGATCATTAAGTCCAACTACCATTCCACCATGACTGAGGAAGTGGCCTTGAGGCTGGCTGTTGGCAGCTGCTTTCTCAGCTACGCATCCCTGGCTCATTCCATTCAGTGCAAGTCATCAGAGCCAATTCAGGTAACGACAAAAAATGTACACTTAATTGTGCTGTACAATATGGACTCATGCAGTTATGCAAGGTACACGGACATACATTGTACATACAAAGAATTCTCAATGCATTTATGAATAAATGTAATAGACAGAAATAAATATATGTTTTGCATTTTGACTTGATTGTTTTCTAAGTAACTCGCATAGTGAAAACGTGTGAGCACCCCTGCAAGAGGGAGTTAGTATAGGAGAGTGTTGGAGTCCGTGTGAATCCTGGCATGAGTACCATCTTCATCCAAAGCTCAGTACCATCAAGTTAAGCACAACCATCACATAGGGTCCCCAAGGCTGTCAATCTTTACAGACACAGCATGTCCTATCTGCCTCCCCCAGAGTGATTGATGTATTTCAACTACCAGCCTTTGGGTTTGCAGTCCAGTGCTTGAACTACTGGGTCACCAGGGATCATTAGTACCACCTTCAATGCCAGATTAAAGATTTCGTGCTCAGTTCTGCAAATCAGATGAGGCTCTCTGCTCCAAGACAGATTTGCAGGCTCAGAAAACCTATTGAGACTTTCTCACTCAATGGCGGTGGGTGACCTGAAGGGGATTGTTGAGTTGCTGCCTGCAAATAGTACCTTAATGTGGAAAGCAAGGTGAGCAATTCAATGAGAAGTCTTGGTGATGCAGTGGATTAAGCATTGGGCTGCTAGCCAAAAAGTTGATAGTTTCAACCAAGCCAGGAGAAAAGATGAGACCATGTAAAGATTTATATCCTCAGAAATTCTCTAGTGGAGTTCTAGTTGGTCTTTTATAAGGTAACTGTTCATTGGAGTCCACTCTTTGCACTCAGTTTTTTATTTGGTCAGTCTAAAACAAAAACGTCCTGTCATTGAGTCAGTTTTGATGCATGATGACTCTAGAAGACAGGGTAGAAGTGTTTCTGTGAGTTTCTGAGGCTGTCATTCTTTATGGGAATAGAAAGCCATAATTTTCTCCCAAGGAATGGCTGGTGTTTTTGAATTTCTGACTTTGTAGATGGCAGCCCAATCAATAACCCTTATGCCACCAGGGTGCCTTTGGCATATTTAAGAAGTCGATTTGGCTGTAGGAAGTATGAGAAAAGGATGTTGATTCCAAATTTTCTGATCATGTTTTCAGCACCTGTTCGTCCCCAAAGCATATTGAAGGGCGGATGGACTTTGCCACAGGCCTGCTTTTCCTGCTTGTTGGAAAGTTTCTCCATCAAGCCAAAAAACCTCACTACAATGATCTGCCCTTACAAAGAGGTCTGCATGTCTACAAACGCCTGGATGGGAAACCAAGAGCTTTGACCTTAGCATGAGTGTTTCTGAGGATGTGGGCATGGTTCCTTAGTGAAATTCAACCTGGTCCACACCTACCAGATAGAAAAAGAACATTTATATTTATATTCTCTATTGTGTGTGCATGTATGTATATATATATATATATATATATATATATAATTGGTTCTGCTGGAAATTGGGAGGATGCAATGGCCTTGAATCTTATAATGAAGGGAAAAATTATTTCTTAATAATTCTTATAAGCATGACATTTAAGAGATTTATTTTAGTGCTGAGTACTGAATGAGCAGTCATTTTAACAGAAAGCTTGATTTCAGCTGATTCTGCAGCCTGATTATATGTCACTATAACACAGACTTGATCTTGAACAGAAGAAGAGCTAGGAGTGTGGTCCATTCTCTGACATATATATATATATATATACACATACATACACATACACATATATTTATTTATTTATCACTACTTCTAATTCAGGGCAGCATCTTCTGACCAGGACTTTTCATTGTCAATCTCTGGTCTAGTTATATATAGGGTTTCCATGAGTCAGCATCAACTTGGCAGTGAATTGGGTTGTAGTTTGCTAAAGAGTTTTCTTAGGAAGAGGTATTACGGGACTGTATTGGAAAGAGCTGGGTCAATATAAGTTGATGGAAAGAAGATTAGGGGAATTGAGGGATGGGGCTGAAAGAAATATATCTGATCAGGGAATCATGGTAAAGAGAAGAAAATCTTCTTGCTGTACTCCTATTGGCCACCAATTATGGCCATGGATAATATGTAATAGGTGTGTCTGCTTCATTTTAAGTCCTTTGTGTAATGGGATGAGCACAGTGCTGGGATATTATTCTCCTTGTGCAAAGATTGAAGCTGTCAAGTATTTCATCTTGCTTGTGTCCACAATCCATGCTTGCAGAAGCAGTAGTCAGACAATCAAATGGTGCACTGCATTGGACAAATCTGCAGCCCCAAACCTCTTTAAAGTATGGAAGATTAAGAATGTTATTTTGAGGCTGAAGTTGCATCTGACCCAAGCCATGGTGTTTTTGATCTCCTTAATATGCATGTGAAATTTAAGCTATTAAACAAGGAAGACAAAAAAGTCCATGCATTTGAATTATGGTACTGGAAAAGAATATTGGAAGCACCATGGACTGCCAGAAAAATAAACAAATCTGTCTTGGAAGAAGTATTGCCCCTCAGAAGCATGCACAGTGAGACTTCATCTTGTTTACTCTGGACATGTCATCAGGAAAGACCAGTCCCTGGCAAGGGACATCATACTTGGTGAAGGAAAAGGTCAGGAGAAAGCAGAAGACCATCAACAAGGTGGACTGACACAGCGGTGCAGCACTGGGCTCAAGCATCACAATTGGGAGGATGGTGTGAAACCAGGGAATATTTCATTCTCTTGTACATAAGATCACCATGAGTTAGCGCTCCCTGGCACTTAGCAACAGCACCATGTCTGTCTCTAGGTCCTTTCATCTTGTCAGATTCAGAAGGTCGGTCAAGGAAAGTAACCTAGGATCTAAGTTGTGCTGTATTTGTGTCTCGGCGATGGTAAACTGGTCAGTGTAATACATCCTGGATGTCATCAGTATCATCCTTGTATCTTTTAATCAATGTCCCCAGTAACCTCTCACAGAAACAGTTTTCAGATTGCTTCAGGAAATAGTTTTCCTATATTTACGCACATAGTGGAATGACCTCTCACTGAACTAGTGGCCTCTCTCTTTGTTTTGTCTGTCTTCTTGTCTTTCTTTCTTTCTTTTTTTTGGTATTTTGGATTTGGTTGATTGTTTTGATTTATTTCCTTTCTCTTTTTGTTAAAGAAAAAAACACTTCTGAAATGATGTAGTTTTCAGAATTTTTTAAACTCCAAACAAAACACCTCCCCCACAAACATATTGTTGAGAACAAGGGTGATTGGAACAGAGACCCCGGATTTATCTGTCGACAATGGGACATTCCCTCACAGAAGGGTCACAAGGAAGGGATGAGTCAATCAGGGTGCACAGTACAGCATCAATGAAACATGCAATATTCCTCTGGCTTCTTGAGGCTTCCTAACCCCCCACTATCATGACCCCCAGTCCTGCCTTTCACTGAGGGCTGGGCCAGAGCATGTGCACTGGTACAGAGAAGAGCTCACGACACACGGAATCCAGGTCAGATAAACCCCTCAGGAACAGAAATAGGAGTAGCGATACCAAGAGGATAGGGGAGGAAGGAAGAATCAATTGCATTGATCAACACATAATACCCCCTACCCCACCCCCCAGAGGGAAAGAAATGAACAGCAGAAATGTGGGGGAAGGGAGACAGCGGTCGGTGTAAGATATGAAAACAATAATTTATAATTTATCAAGGAGTCACAAGTGAGGGAGGTGGGGGAGGAAGGGAAAAAAGTGGAGCTGATATCAGAGGTTTAAATAGAAAGTAAATATTTAGAAAATGATGATGGCAATATATGTGTAAATATACTTGATACAATTGATGTATGGAATATTATAAAAGCTGATAAGAGCCCCCAATGACATGATTTCTAAAAACCCCCACTCTCTAGTCCCTTTCCTCCATCTTCTGTTATTCAGTAATGTTCTTTTATCTTGATCCATTTGTCTTTTGTAGACATTTCATACACATGAACTCACATGATTTGTGTCCTTTGCTATGTGATGAGTTCATTCTTAAGCTCTACACAGAGCAGTTTGGGCATCTGCTCTGACAGCAGCCCAGCAAGTAAGAGTCTTCCTAGTACAACAGGGAAGATCTTGAGTCAAGTTTCTGACCTGTGATCTGGGTGACCTTGGGCCAGTTACTTACTTTTCAGATTCTATAAGCCACCAAAAGTTGTTGTGGCACTTGAATGAGGTACCATAGATACTTGAGTAGAAGACAATCAATACCAGCCAAGGCACCTAATTTTACCACAAAATGGCATTACAAATGTGCTTGTGATCATAGTTTTACGAGCCTCCAATAAAATGACTTTTTAAATTGTGCTGGAAAGCTCAGCTTATGCTCGAGTGCATAAAAAACCTACATTTGTCTACACTTCCTCATTAATTATTGTAAGGACTCCTGGCGGTGCTGTGGGCAAGGTGTTGGGCTGATCACAAGGTACACTGAATCAGAATCTATGCTTTAATAAGCTTCCCATTTAAGGAGACTCTGTAGCATGGTGAGTTAAAAGTTGGGCTGCTCACCATGAGCTCAATGGTTCAGACCCACCCGCTCCTTCCAGGGATAGAGCTAGGCTGTCTGCTCCTCTAAACAGTTACAGTCTCAGGAACTCTGCTGGGTTGCTAAGAGGCAAAATGGACTCAACGCAGTGACTTTAATGTAGTGTTTCAGGAGCCCTTGTGGCGTAATGGTTGTGCATCACAGAGTCAGCTGTTCAAAACTACCAGTTGCTCCCTGGGAGAAAGACAGGCTTTCTACTCCAATGCAGAGTAATAGTCTCAGAAATCCACAGGGGCATTTCTACCCTGTCCCATAGGGTTGCTGTCTGTCAGAACCAACTTGGTGGCAGTGAATTAAGGCTTTGGATTGTTAGTAATTTTTTTTTTCGTAAGGCAGACCCATGAATTTAACACTTCCACTGGCACTGTGATTTGGTTTGTGCAACTCTAGTCTAACTTGGCAACCCACCTTCTATTTACTTTACCTATTGGTGTTTGGAATGGGTTTTCTTTTAGATACAAGTTCTTTTTTTAAAGAAAAGAATACAAGTTTTATTTTAAAGTTCTATGGTTTAAAGAATCACCATTCATTAGCCTGTGTCTGGAATAAAGACCTTTAATCCAAAGAAGGAATACAATAAAGGACTGGCTGGTGAGATGTAACTGTACAGGCACAGGCAGGGTTCAGAACGCAGCGAGCACCTGGATGCGCACAGCCACCTTGGAGCAGTTGAGAAAGTGAAACTTTCATACCAGCAAGGATTCGCCCCCAAAAAGATGACAGGTGGAGTTGCATCCACAGTCAACTTTCAAAGGATGGCACTTTCCTCCCTCCAAAATCTGGTGGGAAATGGACTTCAGCACCTCGACACCTGGTGGGGTGTGGGCATGGAGAAGCTGTTCCCTACACTGACACAGCAGGAGGAAGCAAAGAAGGACGCAGCGGCATCCTTGCTCCAACATGAGAACTCCGTGTTGCACAAGCAGCTCAAGCTTTGGAGGTCGGGAGCTGAGGCTGGGGGAGGCGCAGGGTGCCTACACTTCCGTAGGAGGCGTGGTGGGGGTGGAGGAGTGGCCGCCATGGCGTCACAGGGCGGAGTCCTGGGGACTCGCTGCACAGTCAGTAGCACAGTACTCCGTAGGACTGACGGACGCTTGTACTTCTTAATCTCTTCCTTAGAAAGCTCTCTGAAATTAACAGTGATGGCCTGGAAGACTTTTATTTTTCTGTCAGACCTCCAGATCTCTTTCACTTCTGCAAACATCTGTCTTCTCAGCTTCCGGATCTCTTGAACCCTTCAATAAGAACCCTCTAATGGACACAGTGGCTGCAACAATAGGTTCAAATGTAGCAACACTTGTGAGTGTGGAAGAGGACCGAGCAATGCTTTGTTATATTGCATATAGAGTTCCCATGAGCGGGAACTGGCTGAGAAAACCCCCACCACCACCCAGGAGTCCTTTCAGTGCAGCGGATGACACATTAACCTGCTAGTCACAAGGTCAGCAGTTTGAACCTACAAGCTACTCTGTGGGAGAAAGATGAAGCTTTCTGTTCCCTTAAAGAATTATAGCCTTGGAAATACTATATGGATTCAATATGAGAGAGGAGATGAGCCAGCCAGGGTCCAGTATAGCACCAATGAAACATACAACTTCCCTCTAGTTCTTTAATGCTTCCTTTCCCCCAACCCCCACCTCCCTATCCTGACCCCAATTCTACCTCACAAATCCAGCTAGGCCAGATAAGAGCTGGAAACACAGGGAATGCAGGACAGATAAGGCCCTCAGAGACAATATTGAGAGTAGCCATGTCAGAAGGGGAAGGGGAAGTGGAGGGAGATAGGGGGAACCAATTACAATGATCTACCTATTTCTCCCTCACAGGAGGATGGGCAACAGAAATGTAGGTAAAGGGAGAGATTGGTCAGTGTAAGACATGAAAAAAATATATAGATTATCAAAGGCTCATGAGGGAGGGAGTTGATATCAAGAGTTCAAGTACAAAGAAAATGTGTTGAGAATGATGAAGGCAACAAATGTACAAATATACTTGACACAGTGGATGGATATATGGATTGTGATAAGAGTTACACAAGCCCCCAATAAAAAGATTTTTTTCAAAAAAGAGTCCACTATGGTTGCTTGATTGAAATAATAACATTAAAAATCATGTATGTTTATAAGTAGCTCTTCAGCTGGAATATATGTGGCCTGTTTTGATATCACTTGACAAACATTCACTACTGACTTACTTAAGGCCAGAACCTAGGAATACATTGGTAAAAAATAATAGCATGACAACTATACCAAAATACAACAGAGGTTTCCTTGCTATCAAGGACCCTTATTTTGTTGGGAGAAAATAATAATAAAAATGAATGACATTAAAAATATTAGCTCTCTATAACATCAGAGTATCTGTTTAGTATGGTATGCAGGGAAGTCCTTGAAAAAAAGTCCTAGCTCAGTGAATGTTAGCACTGAAGGTAGGTAGCTTCATGGTGGTTTGGGGAAGGGAAGGTGACACCTGCTTTTCTCTTGGAAACTTTGGTGTAAGTCATGTGTTGCAGAGCAAGTCAGAAGCTGGGATTTCTCTACTCCCTAACTTTAGGCACCATTGCTTGTATGTGTGTGTGTGTTAAAAATGAGTCCATATAACAAAATAGACACCAACTCAACAATGTCTCCATGTAAAATTTTGTGACACTGACTACATCCCTCATGGGGATGTGGATATATGGATTGTGATAAAAGTTATACAAGTCCTCAATAAAATGATTTTTTAAAAAGAACCCACTAGGGTTGTTTGATTGGAACAATAACATGTTCAAAAATCATAAATGCTTTTAAGTAGCTCTTCAACTGAAATATGTGGCCTGTTTTGATATCACTTGACAAACATTCACTACTGAATCCACTCTCCTTTTCCTTTTCAAAATACTTCCACTACCATTAGTACAAACTCAGTGCCACTCCAACCCCCCCCGCCCTGTTTTCTAACACCTGTCACCTTAGAGTCACACATACCTGCTCTCCATGTTGCATCTCTTCTCTCAACGTCTTTTCCCAAATTTTGGATTGGATGGAATGGTAAGTGGGGATTTTCATGACTATGTTCTGGTTGCCAAGGCTGTTCTCATTTTATTTTTTTACTTTTTATCTGACTTAGCAGATTCCAAACACTTCCCCTGTCAAAAGCTTCTGGGAAATGAACTGCATTCGCTGGACCACCGAAATGGCAGGACCTGGAGGCAGGACATCTGTGAGGCCGTCAGAGTCATTCTCCAAGGCTGGTACACTTTCTGGCTTCTGGAGTGCTGACCAGTCTCTGAGAAAACGTTGCTAGGTGCCCTGTTACATCATAACTGGTCCCCCCATTGTGATTTCCCTCACCCAAGGCCATCACGAGTCCCTAGCTTCATATTTGTCTACTGATAACTTGTTCACTGGTTTTTCCTCCAGCATCTGGTCTAGGTGCCTTGTTTAATTCCAGTGTAGCTTTCCATGCACTGGGAAACAACTGAGGCACACACACACAATATACACAAGTAGAAAGAGATTAACTGATAATTTTATTGATAAGTAGACTCTGATGAAACCAATGGGGACACATCATGTAGTCTGTGTACATTGCATGTGTTTCTCTTACTACCCAATGGCATCGTCACTGATGGAGTCATTCTTTGACTCCATCAACCTGTGTCCTGAGTAACACATAGGTGGAAGACCCCCTCTGACTATGAAATAAAGCAGAGCAAAAGATGACTCTGTGTTGTTCCAAATTCCTCGGTAATCGTGGACTCACTTCCAGTTTTAAGTTGAAAAATTGTAGCGTGGATTTCAGCAGCTGGAAATGAGCCATCAAATAACCAATATGCATCTGCATGCACACGAAGTGAGGTTTGAATGGATCGTATACTGACGCTTTGCCTATCGTTTCACTGGTTGTGCAACTCATGGGGGAAACGTGACCTTTTATGCCTCACTTACTTCTGCATTAAAAGGGGCAGCTCTAATTTAAGCCAGCTCTAGATTTCTGTCCATTCATAAAAGCATTTTGAATTGTGTTCCTGGTGAAGAACATTGAAATACTTACAAGAACAAATGGATCTCCTTGGAAGAAGTATGGCCAGAGTGCTCCTTAAGAAAAAACAACATGTGGAGACTTCATCTTACATACTTTGGATATGTGAGGAGAGATCAGTTCTTGGAGAAGGACACCCTACTTGGTAAAGTAGAGGGTGGCAAAAAGGGGAAGGCCCTCACGGAGATGGATGAATGCAGTGACGGCAGCACAGGACCAATTGCAAACCTAGCAGAGGATCCAGAAGGAGTTCCTCTCTTGTGCACTGGGTCGTGAGCAGTTGGAGCTGTCTTGATGGGACCTCAGAGCAATGGCAGTGGGATAGTGTGAGAGAGAGTGGCAAAGTGTTTCCACTTTGGCCCCCACCCCTCTTGTTACTCCATGTTTGTAGTCTCCCACACCATGCTGATACACCCCATGTCAAAGGGTGGGGCTATCTGCAAGGCTTTCCTCATTCACCGTGCTCCTCTGTCAGTTACTCCTGCACCTGCCTCCAGCTGCTGAGGCTGCTCCTGTGTGCATGGCCTGACAGACCTTGTGCCAAGACCTGTTTCCATGAAAACACAGACTTATCAAGATGTTTCTTCTACATTTGCCTTTATTTCATCATAATTATTTTTGTTATTATTTTGGTACTTCCCATATGAAGACAAAAATTGGCTCTTGTAAAGCATCACTGCGGTAATGACTGAGAACAGAGGACTCAACCAGCTGCCCAGACAACCCACCACTCTATAAAGATGCTGATAAAGCAGGGTACTTTTCTGTGTGCACATGTAATAGGGTAAGAGGTACACATTACATTGAAAAGCAGATTCATTGGTGACAGAAGCCTTATTACCATACTGTGAACTATTTTTAAAGCCATCTTTAATTTTTTTCTGTTTACAAGTAAAATGTATTCCAATTTTAGAATAGAAAGCAATAAAATACCCAGGAAATCAGTGAAATCAGTTATGTTTGTGAACATGAACTTACATGCACATGTATATGTGTCACATAATAAAAAACTCTCTACTCTGTCTGTAAGCACCAAAGAAGAAGGAATTTCAAAATTGTCTTAGAGAAAGCCATTATCTTCCAATTCCCCTTTTCCATGGACTTTTTGAAATCCCCTTGTATTGTATACCCACATTCTCCATTTGATTGCAATATCTCAAAAGCATAATTTCAGTAGCTATATAGAATTCATCCTTTAGCTAGGTCATAGTTGATATGCGTGTTGCTACAATCTGTCAGTGTATTTTAATTGTATTTCAATTAGGAGTTGTTTTGTTTTGCCTTTTTTAAACTAGTCTTTATAATTGGAAAGACAAATATGTCTTTGGGTTAACAGATTTCAAGTTCACTTGAGCTGTGTGAGAAAAAAAATGTTGCCTGTTATTAGCAACTTCAGATTTTCTGTTCTCATTGAAACTCAACTCAGTAGCTTAATAATTAAGGATTCAACTAGTGTGCCAGGGTGTTTTCGGAGATTCTGTTTGGGCTTTCATGTATGCCCATAAGAAGGAGTCGTGAGCACTCTGGTTAAGCACTCAGCTACTTGCTGAATGGTTTATGGCTCAAGTCCTCTAGCTGCTCTGCCAGAAAATCCCGTGAGGATCATCATCTTGCAAACCCCCGGGGCAGTGCTACTCTGTCCTGTAAGGTACTCTGAGTTGGAATGGACTTGACAACAGCAGATTTGGTTTGGGTTTGGTTTCCATCAAAACAGTCAAAACAATGAAACATTAGAAACATATAGTTAAGGCAAGAAAACAGGCCTGCAGCACATGCTCTGTAAATGCACATGCTGTTGTTAGGTTTTGTGGAAGCTGCTCTGACTTATAACAAGTCCATGCACAACTGAATGAACTACTGCCCTATCCTCCAGCAGCCTCACAATCGCCATGTGTGCACCCATGGTAGCATTCCCGATGCCAGTCCATCCCACGGAGGCCTTCCTCTTTGTCACGGACTGTCTACTTTATCCAGCACGATGTCTTTCTCCAGGGACTGGTCCCTCATGATAACATGTCCAAAGGACACGAGATGAAGCCTCACCATTTTCACATCCGAGAACATTCCGGATTCTTCTATGACAGCCTGCTTCTTTCTTCTGGCAGTTGTGTGTATATATATCTCATATGTTCTCAGAACCAATCTGTGAGCTAATGTTATCTATCCTTCCCTTACAGAAGGAAAAACTGAGCTCTGAGGGACCCTGAAACTTGCTCAGTTTCAATTCATCAATCTCAAAAAGGGCAGAGCCAGCATTTGAACCCAGCTCTGTAAAATCTGAAGTCCAAATTTTTTTCTGCATTTTTATATTGCTGCTTAATTCCAAGCAAATCCCAGAGAGAGGCCCTTGCTGCCTCTTCCCCCGCCCCGATAAAGGTGGAGGAGAAGTTCAGGGCGATCATGCCCAGGTACCGTGGTTTTCTGCTCCCTGGCACCATGTCAGGGCCTGGGAGAGCAGGGTTGATGTAGGCTCCTTCCATCCCTAGTATCCTCCCTCCTCTCCCAACATCAACCACTGCAGCTCCTGTTTTACATATCAGGAGTAAAAAGTTGCTCTCTCTAGGCATGCTGCCCACTTTCCCCCACCCCAGTCTCCCCAAATTTCTCCCTCAGTACTTCGTGAGTAGGCAGTTGGCTTTCTATGGCCACTTGGCCCTGAATACATCTTTGCCCCCGCAATGCAAAATGGGCATGTTAGATTGTTATTTTCCTTTAAATATCCTTCTCAGAATGAAAACATTCATTAATTGAACACATTACTGGCTGGCCATCAATGAAAATATCAAAGGGATTTTCTTTGTGCTTATCCCCTTTTTATGAGTCTTATTTGTTAATGCATTAGCCAGTCAGAGATTTCTCCACCCTTGACTCTTATCAACTGTGATGGCTCTACAATGACATGCAGTTCTGAAGTTCACCACCTTGTTTCTTTTCACTTGTGCAGGTGACCTACCTGTGCATTCATCCTGCAGATACTGAGGATTTGCTACAGACCCAGAGTGAGCGAGGGCTGTGGTATCCTCCATGGTGTCCCTTTCTCTCCCATCTGCCCCTGCTTTATGCTTGTAGACTGCAGGGTTTCCATGAGATTGTTGCATTTATTTGAAATACTAATAGGAATAAACTTAGTTACTGAATATTAAAGCTCAATAATAAGACACTTCAGTGTGAAATGTAGTTCAATATTAAAACAAAGATGCCCTGAAAAATGCCTAGTATAACATGAACTTGTAAATTATTTTAAAAGTTATCTTTCTCACCTTATAGTCATTTTTCCTATCCTACTTTATGCTAGAGACCTAATAAGCTAATATCTCTAAACAGGGGCCAACTTTTGTTAGCATTGGTCCTTAGAGGAAGGTCTATGTAACTTTGCTGTTTATTTGCTAAGCAAGCTCTGTTTGCTTGAACTGGGGGGGTCAGCTCTTGTATGCATGGATCTTGTCTGTCACCTGTGCAGCATATTGCTGTAAAGTGTCCTTAAGACTTCCACACTACTCCTTTCTTCTTCCCAGCAACCTTTTGATACAGGGAGACATTGAAGACCCACACAGGTGCCTTGAGTGCATCCTGACTTGGGGTCCCTCAAGGGTTTTTGAAAAGGATTGTGCTCCACAGTGTGCTCAGGGACTGAGAGTTTGGGAAGCTGGTGTCCATACTTTTCCTTCAAAGCACCTAGGTGGGCACACACCTCCCACTTCCAACTAGCAGAGTCTTGGGAATGCACAGGGCCAGTCACGCCTTGTCCAGGGAGGTGGCTAGAAGTTGGAATTGACTTGATGGCACTCGGCTTGGTTTGGGAGTTTGGCGTGTTAGCCATTTGTCCCATCCAGAGACACCTGGGAAGGGTCTGTGTTTCCACTTAAGAAATGAGAAAGTTGAGGTCATATCCACTGCCCATTCCAGAGAAGTGGTTGAAATGAGTCCTCTTTCAAAGTTGTTCCATTTCTGAAATGTTGTTGGCTTTGTGTGTGTGGATACTTATTTCCAGATCTTAACAAAATGACCACCCTCAATCAATGTACACACACACACACACACACACACACACATTCCTAGTTTCCATTCACAAAAGAAAAGCTGAACCTCATAGGATGATAACTAGCTGATCCCTAATTCTAGACAGCTGCTTCAACCGGCTCAAGTAGACACAATGTACGCCTCCTCACCAGTGCTCATCCAAAATGCAGCATGGTCGGTAGCAAAGACACTTCATTACCCACAGTCAGTATGTTCTCCTAAATGTATGGATGTAATACAGCATGGTATTTTGGAACATGAGGCTAGATTTCCTGATTGGAAATGTTCTTGAATGAAAATATCTTCTGGGACAAGCTTTTTGGTGCTCACAAAAAAAGATCAGCCTCTTGAAGGTTACCCGATTTGCTAATTACTTGGAATTCAGATCAGGTACGTGTGGTAAAATTAGCATGCACTAGCCATCCATTCTGCCAAGGGCTCCTGATTGAAGAAACGGATAGCTGTAGGTGATAACTTCATAAGAAAAGAAAAGGAAGTGGGTTTTGGGAATTAAAAATGATCACCTAGATTCAATGATGACATCCTGTTTTGGGGATGTTGAGCAAGGGTAGTAGACAACGAGGAAATTGAAATTCCTAATGAGGAGAGAAGTGTGTGGCTTTTCCCTCTCAAAGGGTGATGATAATTGGAACTCTTAAAGTACACGGTGAGACTCTGATGTATACCATACATGTTACTCAATACTTGCTGGTTATTGAAGTCTAGACTTAAATCACCCTTCCACCTTGCACCCCTCACTTACATGCTCTATCCAGGCTTAGCGGTGCTGGTATATGACACAAATGCAATGTCCAAGGCATAGTTTTCCATGAGGTTATCCACATTCCAACTGTGGCTTAAATCCATTGGTCCTAAGGGAGCACACTGCTGAAAGACCATCTCAAAAGGAATGGAGCCCTTTCCTTCCCCAAATTGCAAACTTAAGCCAAATATCGAATCAGCTGGTGTGACAGCCTCCACAAAGATCCAGACCTCCAGACCTTCCTCTTTGGGCCTTGACACCACATCTGCAAATTGTGAGTGAGGAATATAGTACCCTCCCACAGGAATATTCATAAAACCTTTAGGAGAGAGGTTGACACAGAAATGTTCTTTAAATAAAAGAGATTGCTCCCTAGGCCGTGATGAGCTACAAACCCACACATAACCGTGATTCTCAACCATTCTTAACACCATGCACAGCCCTTAATATAGTTCCTCATGTTGTGGTAACCCCCAGCCATAAAATTATTTTCGTTGCCACATCATAACTTTAATTTTGCTACTGTTATGCATTGGGTGACCCCTGTGACAGGGTCCTTTGCCCTCCAAAGGGGTCGTGACCCATGGGTTGAGAACCGCTGACATAGAAGTAAAACTATGTTGCCACCCAACTGATTCTGATGCATGTCGATCTTGATCCTGCATGCTGCAAAGTAGAATTGTGCTTTACGGGGCTTTCAAATGAGTGCACTGTCCGGGAGGTTGTGCAAGGTTCCTATCTGATGAACGCTGGGGCTTGTCCAGCCTCCACCAGCGCTAGTAAGCTGAGAACTCAGTGACTGTATTGCTATGACGTCCTGGCGGATGTCCAGTGTAGATGACTCTTCAGGAAGGAGGGCATTCTCAGGCCTTTGCTTATTAAGCAAGTCGGATCAGCACGTCTTTCCCCACAGTCCTGAGAATTCCACAGTGTCACATCTAGTACTCTGGGGACTGACAGCAGCTGACAGGGTGGGGCTGCTCCTCCCCACCCCACAATGTGGGCGAGGACAGGGCATCCAAACCTGACCTGTGGTCAACTCTCGATTTGGAGAGTGGTTATGGAAAACTCCTTTGGGGAAAGGAATCTGGTAACTTTTCCTACACTTAAGTGTGCAGAGGGGTTGGGCCTTAGCTTGTCTTCTCCTGAGTTGAACTGTATGTGGCTTTTCATGTTCTCCAGGGCTTGGGATTTGGTTACAGCCAAGAAGCATACGTGTAACTCAGAGCACGGAGCTATTGCTCTCTTCAGTTGCACAGATTATGGCATTATACTGAGCTAGATCGGAGAAAAGGGGTGATTGCCGCTTGAATTTTCATCCACTCATTCTGCCACATGTGCTTGTTCCATAATCCTTTATTCATCAAGCATGCACTCATGGACTACTGCATTGCTGCCAGTAGGCTGGGAACTGACCTGCAGAGAGAATAAGACCACACACACACACACACACACACAACCATAATACATAAGAAACACAGCAAGCGAGATCTTTTTCATGAAACCAACTACTCTTTTCTGTGAATGTTCTGTGTCTTGGTCGCTCCTAGCACATCAGTGGTCGGATGCACCCTGCATATGATCCATTTGAGAACAGCGAGGTAAGGTTTATAATAAACTGAGTGCAAAGTGAGGTGGGAACCGAAGAGATGATGTTGGTGTGTCACAGAAATCTTGTTGTGCCAGCCTTTTTTATGTTACAGTTTGGCTTCATATGTGTTAGGCACTTAGCTTTTCCAAAAATAAAATGTTTCAAATTATAAGGTCTTTCTCTTCTTTCTTTTATCAAGGGAACCTAGAGAAGCTTGTCTTCTGACCGGAGAGTCTCCCTTTAGCATTCATGGCATCGGCTGTGTTCACAGTGCAGAGACATGTCCCCTCTCTGTGCTCTGGTGCTCCACTCTATCCCTATTTGGCCAAAAGACTAGGTTTTTTTATCATTTATCCCACAACCCTATACGGTGCCAGGTAGTAGCTTAATTAAATGTGATGTTTTTGATTTACTATGTGTACCGCAAGTCATTTTTCTATTTCCTGAAATGTGGAGAAGGATAAATTATACTCTCCCTTGAAAAATGTATTGCTCACACTACTGGTTGGATGATTTAGAGGAGCTTGAAGCTCTGGCAGTAGACAGGCTCCTCCAAGTGCACTTCCTCCATTTGCCATCCACTGCAGAAGATCGATGGCACTGAGCGGAGTCTCTAGATCAGCTGTGCTTTCCGGCCTGGAAGCGCCTTGGCAAAAGTAAATCCTTCATGAGTCCAGCACAAAGTCATAGAAGCTTGATTTTAAACAAACATCTTCACAAGCTCTTTCACTTCCAATGACAACTAGAAGGTCCAGTGAAGGGACTTAGTCCATTGCTAAGGGTCTCCATCGTTCCAAACCTTGGCTTGATATCTTATCCCTAACCTAAATGATGGCTCTTATAATACCATAGCTACCCAAATTTCCCTCCTCCTCAGACTGCCTCTACCTCCTAGGGTCTCAGGCTTCCTGTTTGCTTTACTCCCACGGGTTCCTGCTGGGCTGTTCTCTGGCGCCATCTCTTTGGGCCTCTGGGGAAGATAATAGAACAGACTCAACCAAGCTGGCTCCTCCAGAAGCTATTTTATGACTCATGTACGGTAGGGGGTGCTTGGGTGTAGGGGGATAAGGACAGCATTCCTTTGCTTCTTTTTTTTGCTTCAAAGAAACATCTCAAGGAAGTCACCATCCCAGGCAGCCACTGTATTGGGCCATTTGCAAACATTGCACAGTAAACAAACAAACAAAACTGTAGAAATGTACTAAAAATGGCAATGTGAGCAGATTTTAAAATATCTTAATCTCTTCTGACTTTTTCCCTTTGTCTTCCCCTCTCCTCTTCTGTTTTACACTCAGGGTGGGGGGGAGGGGCGTGAAATGAAAAGAGGACTGACACACCATTGGCTCTCACCCAGTCAAGAGCAGAAACAGTCCTTTGGCTTTCGAGCAGTTCATGAGATTTTCTTCTGCAAAAGGTTCAGGGAATTTCTTCCAGAAAAGTCATGGGTGATGAGGGTAAATGGTTGCAGCTGGGTTACCAGCCTGCCTGTTGGCCTCCGCAGCATCTTTCTCTCTCGAATTGCGCGTGTTTTGTAGAGCACTGTGTGTACCCTGGCCCCTTCCTGCATTCACTTGGTTGAAAGCCACAGCCACTCTCCACCTTGAGCTTGGGGAGGAGGAGGAGCTGCAATTGGAAGGTGTCGGAACCCTTGGACCTGGGCCCAGTGATTCACCACATTCGCTGTTTCTAAACACATCATCAGCTTTTGTCAAGTTTCTGCTGTGGTTGGATAATTAATGCTATTGGAGGAAATGATGATTTTTTTTTTGCCCTGTTCACAGCTGAAGATGAGATAGAATTTGCCAGGCATCACACAAGTGTATTCTGCTTAGTCTTTCCCATTTGAACAATCTCTGCTGCCCCAAAGTGGAAGAGTTTCTCTAGATCTTCCCATGCTTGAGGCCACGACTTCCCCCTCACTGGGAACCCCTTTGAAAGAAGAAAAGCAGCACATCTTCTAGCTACTGCACAGGAGAAAGAGGTACAGCTCTACTTGACTCTATCCCCCACCAGCCAGTTCGACAGTAGCCTCTGTCTATAGGGCTTCTGTGGACTGGAATCTACTCTGGCAGTGTTCTTTGTTGCTTAATCACACAGAGGGGTTCTTGAGTGGTATAAAAGGTCATTGAAAGCTTAGAAATTCTAGTTCATCCAATGATATTTCAGAAAAAAAGTCTCAGATCTATTTCCCACACTCAGCCATTGAAAACCTTGTGGAGCACAGTTCTATTGTGATGCACATTGAATTGTCATGAGTCACAATCAATAGGCATTGCTACTAATGAAGCAGCACTACCTGCTTCATGCCAATAGCTATGGAAGCCCACTGAAGGCAAAGCATTAAAGTGGCTGGAAGTAGCTTGGTCATACATCAATCTATTATATGAAATCAATAGGTGCTAGTGATAATCTTGATGGCTGTGTCCTGTGCCAGTCTGGATCTCCCTGCCATCATGTGCTCTGGCAGAGCGCTTTGCTCTGGGTTTTGTACAACCCATGTATGAGAATGCCCAAGGTCATTACCAATATATGAGGCCGTAGACAGCTGTGGGGGGGGGGGAGTTAGAGTTTGTCATGCTCAATGCCCTCATGCAAATCAATTAACAAAAATTATATAGCCAAACAATCAAGCCTATGCCCTGTAATTAGTAACTGGAGTTTTAGGTACTCAACAAGGTAATAAAGCCCATTAACAGCCGTGAGACCCACTGAGTCTCTCTGGCACCACTAGTGGGTTAGCAGCTGCTCACTGGATGAAGCAGTATAAGGGAAGAGAACAGGTTCTCTCTGCGTGTGTTGGGCCCCATCCACCCTGTGCCTTTCAGACCAGCATCTCCTCCTTTCCTGGTAAGGATGAACAAAGTGCCCCTCTCTTATCTGGAGGTGGAGTGCGGAGGGTTGGCACATCGAGGGAGACAAGCATCCAAAGATGTGAACGAGTTTATTTAAAGTATTAACCGGCTGTGGTTGGGCGCTGGACTGTGGCCCACTTGGATGGAGGTTCAATTCTAGCAGCGGCTCCACAGGAGCAAATGCTGGGCCTCCTACTCCCACCACCAGAGGGCAGTGATGCCCCCCCCAAAAGAAAGTATTAACCAACAATCATGATGCTATTTCTAATGGAGACTCTTGAACCTGGCATTGAGACTCAGCCCCTTGGGCCTTTGGCTTATGTGTCTAGTATTTTCTCACAACACCTACCCTGTGTTCCAGGCCTCAGGGTTCCCATGGTGAATGTACTTGTAACCTTTTCTTAAAACCATTTTATTGGGAGCTGGTTGAACTCATCACAATCCTTCCATGACTTGTGTCAAGCACATCTGTTGCCATCCTCATTCTTAAAGCATTTGGTTTATTTGAGCCCTTGATATCAGCTCCTCATTTTTCCCTTCCTTCCACCCCCACAAACCCTTGATAATTTATAAATTATTATTTTGTCATGTGCTACACTGTCTGACATCTCCTTTCACTCACTTTTCTGTTGTCTGCCCCCCCCCCCGGGAGGGAATTATAAGTAGATCCTTGTATTTGGTTCCCTCTTGCTACCCCACATTCCCTCTACCCTTCTGATATTGCTATTCCCACCACTGGTCATGGGGGGGTTCATCTGTCCCCCTGTGTTTCCCTGTGTTTCTAGTTCCTATCTGTACCGGTGTACATTCTCTAGTCTAACCAGATATGTAAGGTAGAATTGGGATCATGATAATGGAGTGGTGAGAGGAAGCATTTAAGAACTAGAGGAAAGTTGTCTGTTTCATTTTTGCTACACTGCACACTGCACCCTCCATGAGACCCTTCTGTAAGGGAATGTCCAGTTGCCTACAGATGGGCTTTGGGTATCTACTCTGCACTCCCCCCCCCATTCACAATGATCTGGTTTTTTGTGCTTTGATGCCTGATACCCGATACCAGGGATACCTCATGATCACACAGGCTGGTGTGCTTCCTCCAAGTGGACCCTGTTGCTTCTCAGTTAGATGGCTGCTTGTTTACCTTCAAGACTTTAATACCCCCAGATGCTATATCTTTTGATAGCTAGGCATCATCAACTTTCTTTACCACATTTGTTTATGAACCTACTTTGTGTTCAGCGATCAAGTCAGGAAAGTGAGCATGATGGAATGCCAGGTTAATAGAACAAATTGTTTTTGCATTGAGTGGAGGCCCAATGTCCATCTGCTACCTTAATACTGGACCTATAAAGATATGCACATACAGGTATATCCCCATCATCATATATAATATGTTTACATATGTACATGCCTGTAACTAGATCTCTATAAATATCCTTTGCCTCCCAGTTATTTGCTCAATTTCCTTTTACTTTCCTCTTGTCCCACTATTATGCTCAGCCTTCATTTGGGTTTCAGTAATTTCTCTTGGTTACATTTCCCTTGATCAAGCCCTACCAGACCCGTGACACCCTCCTTGCCACCGATTTTGGGCCACTTGTTGTTCCCTTGTCCCTGGGGTTGGGAACACCATTTCTTCCTGCCCCTCTCATGTCCCCCCAGCACTGTCAGTCATTTTACCCTTGTGATTTTGTGATCCTGTTTGTTCCTTAGCCTGCACTCATTTACCTCACAAAGGCACTTCAGATTTCCCTCATTCCCTGAATCTGAAGAATATCGATCCCCTCTCTGTCTGTGCTGCTTCGCTCCTACCTTCATTAAAGCAGCCCGTTATTCTATAGTGAATTGCTTATTTATCTCTAAGTGCTTATGCTGTTATATTTTTGCCTTTCTCCCTGCTTTCTCAAAGCCTGGCTTGCAGTTACCTAATAAATGCCAATGAGCGTTTCAATGGATCGATGCATAAATAGATGGCCTGAAGAGCTGCTGCCTTGGATTCATTTTGATATAAATCTAAGTTCAGTGCTAAATGTCCCAGCTTCTAAAATAATACTAATGCATAATAAAAGTTTCAGTAAATATTTGCCGAGTGAATGAGGGAAACCCAATAGAATAATTTTTCAACAAGTTCTCATCTTCGATAAAGAGTAGATTTTTACTTACACTTATATCTGCAAAAGAGAACAGCGCCATGAGTCCCGCCGCAATTCTTTCTTTCGCTGTGGGCAGTTGTCATGCTCGCCCTTTTCCTCAGGACCACCTCTGTCACTCGCTCCTGAGAGAGGCTCATTCCTGGTGGGGGGACAGGAGCACAACTCTTTCTCTGACTTTGGGATTGATCAAGCTGGCTTTTAGGAAAATTTCCATTTTCAACCTGTGTTTATAGCATTTATAATTCTCCCACTGCCTTCCCTGGTTTATCTTTCTCTCCCAGAAGATTTGAGGGAGGTGCATTTTTGTTTGTTTGGGGTTTTTTGTCTTTAGTTTGCATATAGAGGAGAGAAGCTATTGGACTGCAGAGAGTGTTTGAAATAGCCCTGGAGTGTTTCCCAATCTCCTCTGACTGGCAGCTTGATGAAGAAAGAGGATCAGCTATTTTCACTAACTCCCAAAGCAAAGCAGTCCCTCTCTACTATGGTATGCTGTGGCGAGGAGCAGGATAAGCCCCCTCATGTAGCCAGGCCACTGATGGACATGGGAGCTGGGGAGCAGTGGTTTGCTCCTGGACAAGGATGTACGCCCGCCACAGTGCTCTGCTTATGGTAGACTGGTTCCTGGATTTAAATTAGATTATTTATGCATTTGTTTTTATCATTTTTTTTAAAAAGCTGGTGAAAGGTCAGATCTTTTTACTTTTTAAAACCATTTTTTTTAATTGGAGGCACTTATAGCTCTTAATAATCTATATATCACTATATAATATATAATCTATATATATAGATTATATACAATAATCTATGTATCACTTTTGTCCAGCACATTTGTACTTACGTTGCCATCATCATTTTCAAAACATTTGCTTTCTACTTGAGCCCTTGGTACCAACTCCTCATTTTTCCCCTCCCTCCCTCCAGAACCCATGACAATTTATAAATTGTTGTTATTTTTTCATATATCACACTTACCAGTGTCTCCCTTCACCCACTTTTCTGTTGTCTGTCCCCCAGGGGAACATGTACATCATTGTGACCAGTTCCCTCTTCCTTCCCTTACCTCTCCCTTTACCGTCCTGTTATTGCTACCCTCATTACTGGTCCTGAGAGATTTATCTGTCCCGAATTCTCTGAATTTCCAACTCTTATCTATACAGTGTGTATGTTCTGGCCTAGCCAGATTTGTAAGGCAGATTTATATGGGGTGGGGGGGGGGGAGTGTTGAAATGCAGGTAGGAACCATTAAAGAACTAGAGAAAAGTTGTTTGTTTCATTGTTGCTATACTGCACCCTGACTGACTCTTCTCTTCCATGTGATCCTTCTGTAAGGAGGTGTCCAGTTGTCTACAGATGAGCTTTGGATCTCTGATCTGCACTCCCCCTCATTCACATTGATATGATTTTTTGTTCCGGGTCTTTAATGCCTGATACCTGATCCTATCAACACCTCATGATCACACAGTCTGGTGTGCTTCGTCCATGTCGACATTATTGCTTCTCAGCTATATGGCTGCTTATTTATCTTCAAGCCTTTAAGATCCCAGCCACTATATCTTTTGATAGCTAGGCACCATCAGCTTTCTTCACTACATTTACTTATGCACCCCATTTGTCTTCAGGAACTGTTTCAGGAAGGTAAGTATTATGGAATGCCGGGTAATTAGAACAAAGTGTTCTTGCATTGAGGGAGTACTTGAGTAGACATCCAACGTCTGTCTGCTACTTTGATACTTAACATATAAATATATGCACATAGATCTATTTCCTTATTGTTATATATATATTGTATATTTACATATGTACATGCCTATATTTGGACCTCTATAAATATCCTTTGCCTCCTAGTTCTTTCCTCTATTTCCTTTTACTTTCCTCTTGTCCCACTATCATGTTCTGCTTTCATTCAGGTTCCAGTAATTCCTTGCAATTACATTGCCCTTGATGAAGCGTTACCAGGCTTCCTATGCCCTCCTTGCCATCAATTTTCGATCACTTGTTCCCTTCTCTGGGTTTGTTAATGCCCATTTTCTTTCCCCTTCTCCTTTCTTCCATGTCCCTCTGAAAACATCAGTTCCACTGTTTTCTCCACCAGATTGCTTATCGCATATATCTTATCTAGATAGGCATGCAGACACCATAATAAGCAGAGTAAGCAAAACAAAAAAAAGATAACAAAAAAGCAAGCAAACAATAACTAAAGAAACCAATGTCCAAAGGGGGGAAAAAAACCAAAATAGTTCCAAGTCTGTTTGTTGACATTTGGGATTGTTTTCTGGTCGAGTCTGATAGGGTGCCATGCCCATATTTCCCACACTGTGCCTCCATTATTGCTCTAGGCCTCTCTTTGGGCTCACTGCTTCATACTAGTATGTTGTATTCCTGTCTTGGGGCACCCAGTGTAAGTCTGGTCCCTCTCTCCCTTCCTTGTGGAAATAGAAACAACATCCTCCCTTGGCTGGGTTAGTGCCCTGTTGCCCTGTTACCATTGTCTTCCTCTCCCCCCCCCCACCTCCTTTTTAGTTGGTTGCCATATGTATCCCTGGATCGGGTCTGGACCCTGGAAAGGTCAGGTCTTTGACATCTTCCATTTAACAGATAAAGGAGGTGGTGTCCAGAGAAGGGACAATGTGGATGTTCTGTAGCAGGGAAGTCAACACTGGCCTGTGCACTACTGGGCCAGGGCCTTCTTTGGCCTGTTCACCACAGTTGGTAATGGTGGCACCCTCGGGGTTTCTAAATCTGGGGGTGAGGTGCACAGCTTTCAATTTGCCTGCTGCTTTATTTGGTATCCAAATACTAGTCTAACTTGACAATAATTAAGAGCCTTGTTTCAGACATATCTTCCCACAAAAAAAGGAGAAAGCACTGGGGAACGCAGTGGAAAGCTTTATTTATTCATTCAGCCCGTTTAGTGATTTCTTGTTAAGCATGTCTAGTGGCCAAGCGCGAGATAAAAAGCTTACACTTCAGGGTTTATACTTCTGCTTCTGTTGCTTAACAACTGTGCAACTTAATCAAATCATGTTTGTGTCTTCATCTCCACGTCAGGCTCAGATGTCACAGTCGAATGCAAAAATATTCCATCCTCTCATTCCTATCATTTGACAGCAGTTGCCTATCATGCTACCTTTGGGAAGAAAGCCAAATTGGGCTCAGTGAGAGAGAGTGCTACCCATGATTGTTTGGTGATGCCTGCTGTGGATGGCGGCTTAGTTAAGGATGGCGGCATGTGTGCAATTGAATTGCTTACTGAGCAGATGACCTGAGATGTTCCAGTGTCTGGATTCTGTTGCTCTCAAAGGTTGCATCTTTGCCTTCTGAGAGCCTAAAACCCCAGCAGATAGACTCAGATCCACTAAATTTAAGAAATGAAAGCCCCAAAGGGAAACAGAAGCAATGTAATGTGTGTAAATACCTACTCAAAAGCACTTTTTTTTTTCACTTCTTCAGACAACTGGCCTTCAAATGAACAAAAGAAAGATCAGATTTTCCCTGATCAAACTGGTTTCTGCATACTGAGGATGAAAAAGGGTCAAAAATGCTGCGACAGAATTCTGCCGGCGTTACTGAAATGCGAGTGCAGTCATCCATGCCTCGTCTCCGTGAAAACCTGGAATCTTTAAATAAGTTACTTAAAGTTTAAAAATATAAGTAAGAGGCTTTGTGTATAATTCGGTCTAGGAGACAGATTCAACGCTCGTTGGAAACTGTGTTGCGCTAGGAATGTTTTCCAGTCGGATTTGAATTAAGGATATTGTCACAGAGTTAGCACCGTTAGCCTGGGCAGAGCTGAGCAAAGTGAGGAGAGAATGTATAAAGTGACCTCACCTCTGCGCACATATGATCAATGTGTAGATGATAGTCCTAAGGTATTTACTTTAAAATTGTACCTCCCAGTTAAAAGAATGGCAGTCAGTGGATCCCCTAAATGGCTCAGCCAAATGAGATCCGTAAACTTTGCGAATGTGGTTCCCTAACAGCTCACTTATTTTACCCCTAAGAAATATGGTAGAGTTTTCCTTGTCACATGGGACTTATTGTCAGATATAAACATATACTGTTGAGTCATATGAAGTATCCCAAAATATAACTGCTTATTATAAAGGCTTAAGGATCTATTTAGAATGTGAATATTAGTCTCATGACTCCAAACTCACTAAAAGCTTGAAAGCCCCAAGATTTGTATTCACAAGTCCTAAAACATTACCTCTAGGGAGGCCTGACTTGTGCTTCCTGTTGTACTGAAAATGGGAAGCTATTTGCCTAAGAATGCCTGCTAGGTATAGCATTTGACTCCTAATCTCATGTTGTATTTCTCCTGAAATAACTAGGAAACTAGAGGTAGGTTTAATTAGTGATAAGCAGCATGAATGTTGCAGAGAAGACTTGGAAATTCTTTTCCACTGGTAAGGTCTTGCCAAACCCTGGCTTTGAACATTGGCATGACTTTCTTTCTCCATTGGCTACAAGAATGTCGCCTCAGTCCTGGTGCTGATAGTATGATTTTCCTTTTGCTCTGGAAACCTGGAGACTCCTGGCTAAAGCTCCTGGTGGCTCTCCACCGTCCTGTCAACTCTGGTAGGTGAGCGCATCCACGCCATTCTTTCCTGAGACCTGACGCTCTTCACAGCATGTCTGTGTGTTGTAAGCTTTTTCAAATCCTCTCCGGGGAAAGATAGGAGTAACTGAAGAAACAGAAAGGAAATTATTTAGAGAAAATGTTATCTTAACAGCTGGAATGAATTCTTTTCCAGTAGTGGTGGTGGTGTTATTTTGATGAGAAATTTGTCTAATAAGCTCTCTGTATGCCAGAAGGAAGTCAAGCCTCAAGTAAAGAATGGGGAGAAAAAGGAGACCCTAAATCCCAAACAACCCACTGCGATGGAGTTGATTCTCACTCCTCACAGTGACCTGGTAAGACAGAGTTGAGCTTCCCCGTTGGGTTTGTGGGGTGTTCACTATTTATCTGAGCAGACAGTCACATCCTTCTTCCACAGAGGCACTGTCAAGTTTGGACTGCTAACTTTGCAGTTCAATATGTGACCCACGACTCTTTAAGGAAGCCCACAGACGAGGTCCATCAGCACCGTGTTCTCTGAGAAGTAAGAGAAAACAGTTCAATCTGCTTACAACAGTACACCTCCGCATTTGGAATGGGCATCTGCTTACTTCTAGAAAGTGTTGTCAAGGAGCAAGTTGTCTGACAGGAAGTTAACAGAATTAAAGCCCCCCCCCCCCTTTCCAGTTCCCAGGACTCAGTCTGAAATGGGTGCAACCCTAGGTGCTCGCTGCCCTTTTCTTCCTGCGTACCAATGCTCTGTGTGCAGGTCTACGCATGACTTTTGCTCAATCAGCTTCCAAAACTCACCTGGACAGGTTTATACCGGCGTGAAAGGTCAGCCAGGCCTTCTTACCTCTTAAATGAACTCTACTGCAGGCTCCCATTATGATCTGATTTTAAACTGGCTATGTAAAAACCTGTTAATAATATTGAACATTTGGTCAGGGCATTGTCTGCTCCACTCTCTGACCTGAATGAATGGGCTGTGAATGCAGGAATTCTAGAAACATCATTAGGCAGTTGTTCTCCACCCATTTTTTTCATTCTGCTTCTTCTTCGTTTTTGGTGTGTGTGTGTGTGTGTGTGTGTGTGTGTGGAATTTATCCATTAGCTCTTTTAATGATACTCAGACCCATTGTTCCATGATTTGGCTGCATTTCTGTAGACTAGGGGAAGTAGGAATTGTAATAACATTAGTTGTCAGTTTTCTTTATTAAACAACAAAAAAGAGCACTGATGTTGTGGGTTATGCATTGGGGTGCTAAATCCAAGTTCGGAAGTTCAAAACGACCAGTTACTCCATGGGAGAAAGATGAGGTTTCCTCATCATAACGAGTCAGGAATCCACAGGGTCAGTTCTATCCAATCCTCCAGCGTCGTGGTGAGTGGAAATCAACTTGACTGCAATGAATATTTCAAAAGGAGATGGTAGAGAGGTCATGCACTGCCCCAGGAGACAGACATCTTTGGAGAATGCCTGGCAGTCCAGTGGACACTGTAATATATAAGAAAGTAATATTAGAAGCTACAAATTCAGTTCCGACTGCCTACCTTTTGAACACCTTGTTCTGGCTGTAGCTCAGACACAGCATGTCCTGAGGAGACACTCGAGATCCCGTCCACCCACCCCATGGTCCCCCTCCTTCCGCCTCCCTCCCAACACGTGCAGGCAGCATTACCTTCTTCCTGTCCCCTGGATGCCTCCGCCTCATGACACCCACGTTGTTGTCTCTGTCACTTCCCCAACCACTACGCCCTGGGTGTCCTTCTTTAAGCCCCATCACACTGCCCACCCCCATTTTGTTTGTAGAATTTTCCTTCTAGGGAGCAAATCAAATCCTGTCTCCATTTACTCCTAGTGGTTCCCCATGACCTTCCAGACATATTGCATATTTCTTAAGGTGCCCTGCATGAACTCTTCTGGCCTTTCTCTGCCCTGCTATATTTTTCGCCATTATCTCTATATCCTTTCCAGGTGGTAAGCAGGTTGAGCTTATAAAACAAAGCTGGAAGGTCACAACCCACAGTGAACACACACACACACACACACACACTTTTAGTTGTCTGTTTTACCTGGGGTAGAACGAACTTGTGTGTTGCCTCTTTCCAGAACACTTATGCTTACGCTTAAAAAAATGCTAAGGGACTGCCATCTGGTCAAGAAAGCTTTCTTTCCTCTTTGCCCCACAGCCCTCTATAGCAGAAAGCATACCAAAGGAAGACCCATTTTCTTCTCAAACAAGTTTATCCTTTTCTCTTCACCCTCCAACTCTTTTGTCTCCTGGGTTCATGCCTCCTAAGCTAGAGTGTGCTAACTCCTACCAAGGCCCCAGAGAACCCAAGCTCCTTCTTGAGGGTCTGGCTACGTCCATCAAGCCACTCTCCAGTCTCTTGTCCCAGAGGTCTCGGGAGGGTGGCTGGGTCTTGCTGTGCTCAAACGACTTCTCTTCTAGTAGGAGCTGGAAGTGACGTGAGCCAAGCTTGACCGACTCTGACCCAGCAAAGTCACAGCTGCCCAGCAAATGCATTCCTTCAGTGCCTTCTCCATCCTTCCTGTTCTCTTGGGGGTGATGAACATGTCTATTCTCTCTTTGATTCAAGTCATGGCTTTGTGGTTGACTCCTGTGAGAGATCTGGGGGTACAACATAAGACAGGCTGAAAACGACCAGGCTGCATGAGGCCTCAGCCAGAATTGGGCCTATTGTAATGCTTGGTGTTCTTGGTGGTCTCCAAGCACTCAGGGGAAACAGAATCCATTTCATTCCCCCGTGACTGCCCCCCACCATGAATAGCCTGAAGAGAGTTTTTTTGTGCAAGCGTCTGCTCCAACCTTCTGTTTCTATCCTGTGTTTTATTGTCTCCCCCTCCTTGGCTGCTGCTATCTTACTGCCTCTGCCCTGACAAAGCACCGGGCTTATTCTCTCACTCTGTGTGTTTGCCCGCCTGGGTGTCTAACCAATGCATCAGCCTCAGCTAATACATTAGAATTTGAATAAATGTATAACAGCAGGTAGCAAGTGACTGGTGACAGGGTGACATATTGACTTAATATCTTGTGTAATGTGATATGAAGGATGTGCCTTTTGGTGTGTATTTTCATTTTAATTATTTTTTGTTGCTTTTCTTAGGCAGACACTTGTAGGCAGTTTTGAGTAATTGTCTGAAATCATTAACATGTTTATTAAATAAGGAAGCAGAGTGCATTATCTAGCGAATCAATTATGTAAATGCACAAAAAGCATAAGAAATTAGTCTTTAACTGTTGCTGAACTGCATCCATTTTCTAAATTATAGATGAAAGTAGCTGTGTGTGTGTGTGTGTTATATTTAGATTCATTCTCCTTTCTGAGAGTTTTAAAGCAACAGCAATTAATGTATGGTTTTCCTTGGGAGGGGCATTTCAGTGGCACAACAACTAGTAGGGACTTATATAGATCCTTCGTGTGGATGATGACAGATGGTCTGCAGTGAGAGACAGCAATCTCTAGTGAAGGGACCGAGCAGAATGAGAAACAGTGTCAGTGAAGCAGAAGCATTAGCATCCCTCCTTTGGGCAACAGCATCACGGTCTACATTTCAAATCTGTATGTCTCCTCCATCTTGATCTTTCTGTGTCATAAACCAACCCATCATCCATTACTGATTACTTACTATTAAAGCAATTGTAAACAGTTTCTACTGTTGGCCCAAGTTTATTTTTGTTAACACTGGTCGGACTCGTTTTGGCACCAGTGGCCTTATAAACAGCCATCCAAAAACTCACCCAAGGTGCCCTCTAGCTTGTTGAATCTTTAGTCAAGTACATTATCTTGGGTTTTAAGAGTGCAACCTTCACTTTGCCCCACTAGTAAGGTTAGTTACTTTTCTGTCCCCTTGTCAAATACTCTATTCAAGACATAGGTCTCCATTGTGTGCTCTTGAGTTTAAGAACTGTAAGGAAAACAATGTGGATATAGTCCTAAGTCTTGCCTGAACATACCTCCTCTCTTTATTCTTGTGATGGCAATCCAAAGAGGAAAATTGACACATACTCCACATACTTTGAATCCTTTATTAGTAGAAGGTTTATAGAAGATCATAAAGTACTCAAAAGACAATAGAGGATGTGAGATGGAATCTGTCATTCTCGTATGTAAAAGCTTAAACTTTCAGAGCTAGAGATGGACTGTTGCCCAGTCTACCATTTCTCGCTCTTTACAACCTTAAGCGAGAAATCATGCTACTAATTTTGAGCTACCAGTGGTTGGTTCCAAAAATGCTTTGGAAGTAGGAGATCATCTGGGAAGTAGGTGAGGACATAGTTGTTGCCATTAGGGGCCATGTAGTGGATTCTGACTCAGAGCGACACCATCCACGTGTTACAGAAGGAGACACTTTCTGGTCGGGGATTGCCCACACAATTAGTGCTGTGTCTGAATCCAGTGCTGCAGCCACTGTGCCAGTCCATCTCTCTGAGGGCCTCCCTCTTTTTTTCGTTCTGACTTTCTCACCAAGCATGATGCTTGGTGCCAGGGCCTGGCCCCTGCCATGCCCACAGTGTGTGAGACTAAGTTGGGCCACCTTGCTTCTTCTATAGGGCATTCTGGCAGTACTTCCTCTAAGACAGATTTTCTGGTTCATCCAGAAGTCCATGCTATGGTCAATAGTCACCACCAATAACATAATCCGGGTGTGTCGGTTCTTCTTCTGTCTTCCTTTTTCTCTTGTCCAGTTTTCTAGGCAGAGGAGGTGGCTGAAATATACTGCCATGGATCCATTGGCCAAAGTCTTCAAAGTAACATCTTTGTATTTGAGCACTTTAATGCCTTAAGCAGCAGATTTGCCCTGTGCTGCACATTGTCTCCTATTGCTTTCACACAGACATTGAATGTGGATATAAGGATGGAGTCAAGAGAGTTAAATAGGGACCAAGAGAGGAACTAGAACCTGCCGTTTTAGAGTTTTATCGCATAAGATAGTTATTTAATCTTTTTTGTTTGTTTGTTTGTTTTTTGCGGGTTTTGGGGGGCATCACTGCCCTCGGGTGGTCGTGGGCACTACCCAGCGCTGCTCCTGAGAGCCGCCGCTGGATTTGACGCCACTGGGGGTCAGTCCTATTTAATCTTTTTGAGCTCTGAGCCCATATTGTAAAACAAGAATAGTGAGATATATCTTTTAGGTTGTAAGAATAACATAAAATAATATAGTTGAGTGTCTATTAATGTCATTGGCAGGGCTGAGCCCCGGTGGCGTAGTGGTTGAGTGTGGGACTGCAGCACAGGGCTTGGCAGTTCAAATCCAGTGGCCAATCTTGATCCAGGAGCAAGGTTGGGTATCTCCCACGACCACCAGAGGGCAGTGATGTCCCCCCAAAAAATGTCATTGGTACAGAGAAGTATATTAATAAGTTGGAGCTCTGATTTCTCTTCATAAGTAATAAATGCTTCTAAGACTTAAGTAAATAGGTATAGTTTGTTAGGCAAAGAATTATACACCTAGAAATTTTGTAAAGATTCCTTACATTTAAGAGTAAGTTTACAGTCTTGATTATAAAAGAGTCCAGGGCATATCCTCATTATGATAGCATTAAAACAAAAGAGAATTCTTTAAATGTTGATAGAAATATAGAATATGGAGGTATCCTTAGAGAGAGGTATTTTAATTTATGTTAAGAATCCCTTTTGATAAGTATTATAGTATATGCTTATGCATATATGTGTGCATATGAATATCTATATGGTTAAGAAAAATCAAATAGGAGAAAATTGTTTCACTCAAACATAAGTCTCTCATTCTTTTCCTTTAATCCCCAAAGTAACTAGTGTTAGATTTTTGTAAAGTGTGTCTGTACATATGAATTGATCTGTAGGCACAATTTTCCAAACTCACTCACTCACTGCCATAAAGTCAGGTCCAACTCCCAGTTCCCAGTGATGCTGGAAGGCCAGTAGATCTGTCCCTGGGGGTTACAGAAAGAGAAAGAATCATGCTTTACCTGTGAGTTGGCTGGTGCATTTGAACAGATAGATGACCTTTTGGTTCTTAGGAGCAGAAATTCCGGGTCTTGGTTGCCTAGGCTTCAAACTTAGGAATATGTGCCAAATTGCCTTGTCTTAGGCATTTACATTCTTCTAAACAGTGTCTAAGTATCTCTGAACTAGTAATTCCATTTTGGCAGTCATCTTTGCCTATTGAATAGGACAAATGGTGCTCATTGTTGTTTTGATTTACATTTTGTAAATTGTGAATGAAATTGAGCATCCTTTAATATGTTTATTCGCCATTTGTCTTTCCAGTGTTTCTTAACTGCCCCGTACAAACTGGGAAGCTATAGAGTGCTACCCAGAAGCCCCTGTAGGAAGGACGTTCCTATGCCCTCTGCTGCTACCAAGGCATGCTGGAACAGAAGGGCATGGGATGTCTTCTGCTGAGGAGAAAACTCCAAGCCCAAGGCCACACCCCCTTCCTGGGAACACCCCTCATCCCAAAGCGATTCCATGTGTAAATTCAAAGGCTCAGCCCCTGTGTGGTCAATGTGGGACGACTCTGCAGGACCAGTTGAGAGGTCTCTGTTGGGACTTGATCACTGCTTAGCTTCTGTCTAGTCCTGCTGTGGATTCTCTTCTTCAGATGCTAATCCTGAGAACACTCCCCAACAGAGCTTCCCTTCAGCTTTGGATCAGGAGCTGCTGGAACAGTGTGTAAGTGCTTGGAACAAAGATGTGGCTGCCTGTCCCCACCACAGAAGCCAAGGGGCACATTCTACTCTGCTCAGAAGCTTGCAATGAGTAGGAATTTACTAGACAGCAATGGGCCAAGGCTGACTTGGCAGCACTCATCTGTCTCCGAGCTATCAGATGGGATCCCACTTTTCTTTACCCTCTTGGTGATGCAGTTCTTAGTTCGGGAGCTAGGAGGCCATTCCCAGCTCCTGTGCAGATCTGTCCCGATGGCTGCATGTCGTGTTCTTACAGGTGATCTGCTTGTGTTTTGCTATTTTACAATCCCTAAATTCCTAGGAGTAGATGGTGGCCTAGCAGGCCAGGCGGGCCCACAGGGACTCTGTGTGCTCCATGATGAGGCACACGCCCCTTCTCTTTCTGTCTGCTCTGGGAAAGGCCCATTTTGTTCTTAGGAAATCAAACCATGATACTATTTGATTCATCTTCTGCACTTCTTATGTCTTTGAAGGTGTTGACTGCCTTTGTAAAGTCTTTCAGGTTTCACCTGCAATAGATTTCTAAGAATTTTTTAAAGAGAAAGAGAAGAAGAAAAGATATTTTTGTTTTCTTTTTTTCCCTTATTTCTCTTGCTGGAGAGTTGGATTAAATTGGATTATTCTGCTGCCTTTTCAGTTCTCTTTTGCTTTCTGTGTCTCTTTCTGCTAGCCCCAAGCCATTGTGTGGGGCTTTATAATAGGGCAAAGGGGTCTATAATGTGTATATTGGTTAAAACTATTCGCATCACACTTTGTCCTTCCTTCAAAATCCTTCATCCTGAATTCAACATTGATTCCCAGCCTAACTGATCACAAACAATTTGCTCTGCCAGTAACAAAGATTGAAGAACACCATAAACCAACAGTGCATCAACCCCACTAGTCAATATCATACCCCTGTGAGACTCCTCAAAAGACATTTCTAAATTATGAGCACCAGTTTGTGGAATATGGAAAGAACCCCTTGATCAGCCTTTTGGCCTTAAAAGTAAAAAGGCTTTTTTTTGGGGGGGGGGTTCAATTTATGCTTTTTTTCCCATTGTGATGCTAACAGATAAGGGTACTGCAAATGGAATGGAAGTTGGTAGGATTTAGGGTTCTGAAAGGAGGTTTCTTGTGTGAAAAACAGCTTTTCTTGACAAGCTGCTTGTCAAGATTTTCAACAGTCTCTCTTTTCATTTATTTATTTGGTTCCAGGGAGTTAGAAAGGTGTTTGGTGTATTTTGTGCTGGCAGCTCACACGTCAAAAACACAAGCCTAAAAATATTCCCTCAAATATGAATATAGAGTACCTCTTCTGCTTTCTTTTAGTCAGAGTGCCAGTGTTCAACCCCCGATTGAAGGCTGACCTCTGGTACAATTAATGGCGGGTGGGTCCCCTTAGTGCCTGGTTTCCTCTGCTTTCCACTCTGACTCCATCTTGGCAATTCCTTCCTATGATTTCAGTGTCTGTCAGTGGTTCCAAATCCCCATGGTTCAGAGGAGTATTGCGCAGCTACTCTGCCCACCACCAAAGCTTATCTCCCACTTGTCTAGTCCTTTGTAACAGGACATCTGTGAGGAAGGGACAGGTGGCCTCCAGGTGGGAGCTCATCCCGTGTTCACTAAAGGAGACCACATTTAAACTAGATCTTAAAGATGAGTACAGTTCTGACAGGCGTTCACCTGTCAGCCATACTCATCCATGCAACTATGTTAAGTACCCCTCTCAGGCCACCAAGAAGCAGTCCTGGTGCCACAGTGCTCTTAGTGGGGCTAGAAAGTGCAAGGTCAGCAGTTCAAACCCACCTGCCACTCCTCAGGAGAAAGACCTGACTTTCTACTCCAATAAAGTTTTCCCATCTCTGAAATCCACAGGGGAAGTGCCATTCTGTTGCTCTGGGTCAGAGTTAACTTGATAGCAGTGAGACCACGCTTCCTAAATTCTTAACCTACTTAAAAAACCCATCTACTTCCAGAAGGTCTGAAAGAAATCATGGTATCATTGGAAATGTTAGAGACTGCGTTTGGCCTTCTGCCTAAACATAAAGCCAAGGAAGCCAGAACCAACTTTTCTTTCTCTGTGCATTTTTTGGAAATGAGCAGACATGGGTAAAATGAGAAAAATGGCCATGTTGAGGAGAAAGCGTTCTCTCTAGAAAAATAAGTTCAACATTGTGCATTCAGTGTACTGAGAATGTATATGCATACCAGTGGTTACATTTATAGCAATACAACTGAGAATGTGCAAATGAAGTCTCAGAAGTGCCAAATGGTGTCCTCTAGCATCTTTCAGAACTTTTCTGGTGTGAGAGGAACTTCCAATCAGGTAACCATTCCTTTTGATCCTTTTAATTTGACTGTATTTTAAAAAGAGGGCCTAATAAAAGGGGCTAGAATTTGGGGGGCACTAAACCAAGGGCTTTTGGAAAAGTGTCCCTTTGCTTGTTTTCTTGGATTTAATTTCAGTTTCTTTTCTCTCATCAGCACTCAGGACTCACTCTGCTGCTACCTTGCCCCCATCCTGGCCTGGTGGACAGGATGATAGGCAAGCATTGTTGGGCATCCCTGGGTCTCCTAGTAAGAGACTGGTGACAAGGGGTCCTCCGCTGGAAGGATCCCTGCCGAGTTGAACTCAGTGGTTCCTACAAAGTGCTCAGCTTCCCTCAGCAGGCATATCCCAGACACAACACCACCAAACCTACACCACCACTGCCCCCCCCACCCCCCCACTCAGCATTGAGTTGATTCCCCCTCACTGTGACCCTACAGAGGCCGCCCCAGGCTGTTCATCATTCTGAGAGCAGACCACCTCATTTTGAAGGTTGCTGGGTAGGAACTACCAACTTTGCTTTTCCTCCACCACCCCTACCATGGTGCCTTCCCCGAAGCTGTGGATTACCACCAGTCTTGGAGCTTCTCACATGATTGAAGAGCATTTTCTGCTTTGCAAATGAAAGGAGATTTTCATGAACTTATCCAAGGGTCTGCATGGTAAGATCCTCCTCCCTTTGTTTTCATTTAATCTGACACTTACCCATTAAGTGTTTTTTCAGTCCTGTTGTTGGACATGGGCGAGCGGTGAGGTGCAGTTGTGAGTTTTCTTTAGAAAATGTTCCTGTGGTCGTGTTTAGTTTGGGGAACACTACCTGTTATAGCCTCTCTTCCCAGCAAACATTGGCAGATTAGAGACTTTGACAAGTTTGCAGTGCAAAGAGACAGATAAAAATGTGCAAAACTTTATGAACCCAGCTTTTGCTGAAAATATTGTGCTTAGAATATAGTTGATATTCCCCTCAGAGCCCCTTGGCACTGTCTGAGGGACACACATGTTCCAATGAATGCAGTCTAGCTGATGCAGAACAAGCCCCACTGAAGGCTCATTGAAACTTCCCTGTGGTTTACCAGCTTTGTGCCGGGGGGGGGGGGGGGCTGTTTGATCTTGAGGCCTGAAGGAACATGCTAGCAATGTAAAAAAGCTCACACATTTTGGCAAAGGACTTCCAGGGAGTAGTGCTTAACAGGCATTGCCACGAGAGAAGTTTTCGGAGTGGTCCTCTTTGCCTCAGGGAAATAATGACAGCCACCGTGAGATGGTACGTTTTCATATTGTATGAATATTTTTATTCATATATCATTCAGCACACATGGAACCTTGTAGCTCCATCCCACGTCTATGTGACTCACTTTTTTTAAGTACTTCTTTTTTAAAAAGTGTCTCATGCGCATAGATAATTAGAGAAAGGGGGGTGGGGAGTGAGTAAAAATAAATCATGTTGTTTAATTTAAAAATCCAAATGAATCTTAAGAACCAAATACATATGTTTCTCACTTTGTTGTATTTTACCAAGAACCACCACCTTGGTTCTGATCCTATTCCCAGCATGCACGGCAGCCCTTTTTGGAAGCCATAGAAATGTATAATATGCAAACAAAATGTCAAAACAGAGGTGATTCTGTATTAAATTCTCCCAAATGACTCAATGTAAATAAAGCCTGGTGAAGTCGGTTGTAGTCACCATATGTTTCAGGTTAACAGCCTCCTGTGTGTCCCTTTCCAGGGTAATTATGTTGTCCTGATGGCCAATAATACCCCCCTTTATATGCTCCTCTTTTAAGATTGTTGCTCAGGAAATGGGATGTTGAAAGTGATTCATTATCTTTGAGTGAATTTACTGATTGTGTGATATTTATATCAGAATTGGTAACCTGTTATTACCTATTATTTCATCATTAAGTTTAATGCATGAAATGTTTAATTTTATAGCTGTCCATTACTATGTTAATTTAATGTAATTCAAATTGATTGTTCAGCAAGAGGGGCACTCATCTAGACACACATTTTTACATTTTAAAAAATGCTAAATATAGTTTAGCTCCCTTCTGAGCACTCAGAGGTGACATGTTCTTCAGTTCTGCACAGTCTCTGTGTGAAAAGCCCAGTGTCCTGTTCCACGTGCTAGGCTTCGCTGCTGTGGGTTAGTTAATGCCTCAGAGTCACAAGCTCCAGCAGGTTACAGGCGCTAGCTTCCAGGAATGAGAGGGTCTTTTACCAAAAAAAGGACATGTGTGTGAAAGGTGCTAAATTTAAAGGGAAGAAATGAAGTTCTGTGCCTTGAATAAAGGTAATGAAAAAGTCAGTTGAGCCCCCATCTTCTGGTTTGGGCTGCCCTTGACTCAAAAGGGAAAACACTATGGAAACTTAGACTCCCAACTACCGCTGCTGGTAGTCCCTGTATTGCGTGTCCCTGTATGGCATGTACTACTGCCTACAGAAACCGTGACAAGAACTGCAGCATGTACCAGTCCCTAGCTTTCTATCCAATTCATTAAGATTTTTAACTGATGCATTTCATTTATAGTGAGAAGTAATGGACTAGGTATTCACTCTCTGATTTTTCTGATTCTTGTCAGTATTGCTCTCCAGCCACAAAAGTTGAGCCAAGATTGCCTTGAAAGGGTTGATGCTATGAATGACTAACTTCAGCATCACTCAAATGGAACCATCTCTTGGGTTAGAAATGCCCAACACTATCACATAACTGCTTCCTACAGAAGAGAAAGGAGAATGTAATGAAGATGAGAGAGGGAGAGGAAGTATAATTTCTCAGAGTCCTTCCAAGGAGAAACACTTCTGAGTGCCACAAAGCTCAGATGTGTGATAATGAGACCCACCGACTCTGAGCTATGTAGGGCTAGGAGAAATGCCTTTGCTCATGGACTTGCAGGGAATGGAGTGGCGTACCACTCCATTGCTCTGGAAGTGGAGTACCACAGCTGGATCCCTGCCTGAAAAGGAGAACAGGTGTTAAAGGAAAATGTTCAGCACTGTCACCACTCAGATCCAGTGGGAGGCATATTTCCTGAGCTTTGGGGGAGTCACAACTATTTATTTCCTCACACACAGGCTTTCCTTTTGTCCTCCACTTCTTCACCTCCATCTCTCTTCATGGCTGTCACGGATTACACTGTAACTCCACAAAACATGAGGGCACTCCAACCAAATCCACATGAAGGTGCATGGATATTGTGGAGATCCAAAATCCACCTGTAAGATAATTGGACAGTCCCTTGTACAAGGGCCACACAGAGGGGTGATAAATTCAGGGTGTGCTTTAGCACTGATAAGCTGCATAACTATCCTCTAGTTCTTTACTATTTCCTCCTCTTACTATTATGGTTTGTATTTGTTTTACCTCATCAATCACATTTGATTTGCATATGTTCATTTGTAGACTTCAGACTGAATGCAACACATGAAAGTCGAGAGACAACCTTTCAGAAACATTAACAGGAGTAATGGTTTCCTGAAGGTATGGGAAAAGAGGGAGGAGCAAAAGGGGAATTGGGGGGGCTGATAGCATTGATGACTATATAACCCCATTCGATGTGCTTGGACTACAGAATTGTATGTGGATGGATATATTGGATTGTGCAAGAGATGGGAAAAAAACTACTATAGAAAAAAATGAATAAGGGATCCTGAGGAGTATGGTAGGGGTGGGAGGGAACAAAAGGAAGCTCATATACAGGAGTTCAAGAAGAAAGAAAATGTTTTGAAACTGATTGTGGTAGCAATTGCAACCACATTACTTGACTTGATAGAACTATGAAATGTCTTGATATCTATAAGAGTTCTCAATAAAATAGTTTAAAAAATATATGAGGGAGCTTCAAATGTTCAAATGAGAAAAAAAATGGGATGAAAAGGTATGGAATATTTCTAAGAACTTGTCAAAGCTCCCTTGCATACATTGGAATCTTAATTGCTACACATAGGATGGAGTCTTTTGGGGGTTTTCTTTGCTTTGTTATTGAACTCAATAACATAGTGTAGGGTATGTCCTAAACTCATCAATTCTGAGATCTAAGAAGAACAGGTTAGACACAGAAATAAGCAGACACAAAAGAGGGAAAGCATGCCACTTGGAGATCTCAAGGAAAGTCTAAAATAAGATTAGACAACGGAGTCAAGGATTTCCCCCAGAGTGGACAGTGGCCAGCACCTTGAATCAAACTTGCCTCCTAAACTATGAGCAAGTAAATTCCTATTTGTGAAAGTCACTCCCTTGTGACGTTCTGCATCATCATGCTCAGACAGCAGCGTGGCTCTGCTTTACTCCTGTCTTAGAGGGGTCAGGCTATGGCCAAATAGATCCAGGACCCGATGGCAGTGATTTGGGTCTCTCCCATCCCATGTACAGGGTTGTGTCTGGTCCAGCTTTCAGTATTGCTTGGTGTCTATGAGACTCGATTTTGCCCACCATGGTTTTCAGCAGCTCTTCTCTCTGCTCTCCTGTGCCAAGCAAAGGAAGTGTGTAGAATAATATGCTAGCATTTTGTAACTCTTTGGTTTTAGGATTTGGTGATAGTTTTTGTTTCTTTCCTTTCCTCTTAAATGTGGAAATACAAGTCTCTGACGTTACAAATGTGAGAATAACATCAAAGTGTGAGAAAAGCTCTCACACTTAGATATTATTCTCACACTTCGGGGAACAAAATAGGCTTTATTGGTAGGTTGTGTCTGCACTTGCTGTAAGTGGAATATATCATATTATTCCTCCAAAGTTATGATATAAACAGATAACAACACAAAAGTTTTGTTAAAGCAAACATTTAACTGGAACATCTGCCAGAAACAAAGCATGATGAAGAAGAGGAAAGTAAACTTTTGATGGTTAAAATAAAAGAGGTGCATGGAGACTGAGCTTTTGCAATTCATAAGAATTCTGTGTTTTATCTTGCAGGAATGACTTATACAGTTCAGTTCTTCTCTTACCCAAATGATGGAAGACTATCTCACAATTGCTTTTGGATTGAACTGTGGACCTGGTCCTTTGGATCAATGTATTTTTGTTTTCAGTTTATTCTAAGTTGCAGAGAAATGAAGCTATTTTATCTCTATTCTATACCCGATGTGTATTAAGTAGACCAAAATAACTTGGCTCATTTTACAAATAAGTCTATTCTACTTATATCTGAGGAATTTCCTGTAAATAAAATATGTAATTCCTCATCAGTTTCTAGTTTCTAGAACAAATACCTATTAGGATATTCTTTGATTTGATCTCAGGACATTCATCAAAAAGTGGACAGCTTTAAGCCCCAGAAACTTCTTGTCTCACAATTGTAGAAGTTAGAAGGCCAAGTCACTGTGCCAGGTTATGCCCCTAGCATATCTCTATGCTGGTGTCTCCCAGATTCTGATCCCTCAGGCCTTCCTTGAGTCGTGGATGCACCTGCAGCTACTGGTGCATGGCTGTCGGCCCTGTGCTGCATGGTATCCTTTCTCCTTTTACTTTCTCCTTTTACTCTGGGAATGCCCAGAGTAATTCAATGAGTATCATTTTCAAAGACCCTAATTACTTTTTAAAAATCATTTTATCTGGGGCTCATACAACTCTTACATCTATTGTATGCAACGCACATTTGTACATTTGGGGCCATCATCATTCTCAAGACGCTTTCTTTCTACTTTAGCCCTTGGTATTAGCTCCTCCTTTTCCCACTCCCTTCCTACTACCCCTCCCCCATAACCCTTGAGAATTTACAAATCTCTGTTATTTTGCAATATCATACACTTTCTGATGTCTCCCTTTGCCCACTTCCCTGTTGTCCGTACCCCAGGGAGGAAGTTATATGTAGATCCTTATAATAGTTTCCCCCCTTCCACTCCACCTTCCCTCCATCCTCCCGGTATCGCCAGTCTCACCACTGGTCCTAAAGGAATCATCTGTCCTGGACTCCCCATGTTTCCTATTTGTACCAGTGTACATACTCTGGTCTAACCAGATTAGTAAAGGTAGAATCCAGATCATGATAGTGGGAGGGAGGAAGCATTTGAGAACTAAAGAAAAGTTTCATATTGCATTGTTGCAACACTGTGCCCTGACTGGCTCGTCTCCTCTACACGACTCTCCTGTAAGGGGATGTCGCTTCCCCTGAAGATGGACCTGGGGTCCCCAATCTGCATGCCCCCTCCTTTATTGTGACATAATTTTTAGGTTTTTTTGGTGCCTGATACCCGATCCTCTCGGCACCTTGTGGTCACACAGGCTGGTGTGCTTCCTCCACGTGGGCTAGATGACTGCTTATTTGCCTTCAAGCCTTTAAGACGCTCAGATGCTATATCTTTGATAGCCAGACACCATGAGCAAAGACCCTAATTCTGAACAAAGTCATACTCACAAGTACCAGGAGTTTAAACTTAAACATATCTTTTGAGATAGAATTGGGGGCATAATGCAAGCCACAAAAGGTTCTTATCTTTAAAAGCATCTAATTATTAATCAAGAGTGTTGACTTATAGATGTACCCTGCAAAGCCAAAGAGATAATTGAATAATTATAGAGGTAACTAAGAAGAAAGACATGTTTTTCTTGATTAAACACAGGTAGTTGAGACCAAAGGAAACAATGATTCTTTTTATGTGTTTTTCCAAGAAAACAGATTATTGTATACATGTTTCACTTCACTAACTTAGGGTAAATAACCTTACATGGCGAGTTCATTTGAAACTTCTCAGGACAGTGGTGATTTCAAAGAGCTCCATGAAGCTCTAGGCAAATAGTCAGTAGAGAGTCAGGGGAAATAAAGGGCTAATGGACAGTACCTGCTCATCTGCAGACACCGAAGCACTGAAGTTCCTCAAGGTGGATCCGCATATTCCAGGTACTGATCTGTGTCAGGTGTGTTGGGCCAAGGACATCCAGAGTAGGTCTGAGCAAGTTTGAAAATTGTGATGTATATTTGCTTATCTTGAATGTGATTCATGTTTATAAAGGAGTCCTAGTGATGCAGTGGTTAGGAGTTAGACTGCCTGCCGCAAGATCTGCTGCTACTGCTCCAAGGGAGAAAGAAGACACTTTCTAGCACGTCAAATTCCCCCAGGGCAATGCCACCTCATCCTGTAAGATTCAACTGACTGGATGGCAGTAAGGTTTGGGGTTTTTTTTCATAATTTTGTGTGTTATCCCCACCCATGTGGTTAAAAGCACAGATTTTTGCTCAGTTTCTTGTGGTTCATACGAAAAGCTAATATTTATTGAGGCTCTGCTTCCTTCCTGGCATTCTTCCAAGTGTCTCACACATATTTTGGTTCTGCCTTAGAGGACAGGCAGAGCACTATTATTAACCCCGATTTCTGTAAATGAGGAACTGAGGCACAGAATAGTGAGCTGATATTTAAACCCCAACATATGGCTCCCAAATCCCTGCTCTATGCTAGACAAGATGCTCTTACTGATGAAGAAACTTTACATAGTTTCTCAATACTATCCATCATCAATATGCCATATAAGCCTACACTGGGGGTACGCCAAGTCTGACTTTGGCAATTTCCCAAGAGAGGAATGCAAAGTCCCAGAGAGCAGTAAATGGCCAGATCCAGGTGCTCACTGGGAGAGGGACATAAAAGACACAGTGCTGAAGATAAGTGTGTGGTATCACATGTAGTAAATGGCATTTCCAGAATCAGTGGTCTCCCTGCCTGAGCAAGAAGTAAGGCCCAGCCTAAAAGAAATAAGACAATGGTTTCCATAACAAAATTCCCCTCTCCTTTCCATTGGATTTTAGCAGGCACTTGCCTTCCTGGGGGACTGGGGGTGTTCAGAGTGATGCAATTATTTTTGCTACAGTTAGAAATTTATTTTCATTGAGCCTAATGAGGCAGTAGGATGCCGGGTAGGTGTTAGAGAAGGTATGGGGGTGGCATCTACGCAAACGTTCCCAGATTCCTTGAGCTAAAAATGAATCTTAGTGTGTGACGTCAGAGAAATGAGTCCATTTCAACACACGGAAGGTTTATTTCAAGCTGTCAGAGAGAAGAGCAAGGGAAGTAAGTTTCCTGAATGAATACCAGAGAAAGAAACAACCTCTCTGCCATTAAGTTGATGCCAATTCCTCGCAACCCTACAAGGCAGGGTGAAACTGTCTCCATGAGTTTCCCAGACTGTACCTCCCGATGGGAGCGGAAGCCTCCTCTTTCTCTCTTGGAGTAACTGGTTGCTTTGAAGTGCCAAGCTGATGGCTTGCAGCCCGATGCATAGCCACTCTGCCTGCAGGGATCCCCTGAGTGGATAAGCCTGTGCAGAAAGTCATGGCCTGAGAGTACCTGCCCTGAAACCTGTGAGCCTTGTATCTGTCTGGTTTCTCCTTGGCCATTCTAAGTTGTGGTCACCCTCTTTCTTTGGTGCCAAAGCATTACGTAGGCTCCTGACATTTCCTCCTTCTCTGATCTGTCAGTGGTCTTCAACTTTCTGGGATTATTCATCTGAACACCTGTGTCCTCAGGCCCTTTTGACTTTGATGCCTTTCCATGTTTGCTTTGTTTTCACAAGATGAGAGAGAGTTAGGTGGAGTGACAGCAAAGGTATATATCTTGAATTACTCTGCACTTCCTATAATCATTGCCTTCAGTCTTGTGAGAGTCGTGCAGTGCATCTTTGCAGGGGCCCCTTTGTTAAAAGGCTCCGGTGTTAAAAAATGGTGTTCTCTTTTGCATTCTCTCCACCTAACTATCCCAAGTATTAGCAGTTACCTTGCATAAGCTTTTATATTGCTAAAGTATTTCCTTTATCAAAAAACAAAAAAGGGCTCGTTTTATTTAGGCATAATGAACAAAGTCGTTGTTCCCTTTATACAGTTACTAGTTTTTACAGTTTTGCTTTTTAAGGGTTTATCGTTTAATGCAGGGGTCCTCAAACTTTTTAGACAGGGGGCTAGTTCGCTGTCCCTCAGACCATTGGAGGGTCACACTATCGTTAACAAAACAAAACAAACAAACAAAAAACAACCGTGAACAAATTCACTGCAGGACAGCAGCGGTGGCAAAAACACCGGGTGGGCCAGATAAATGTCCTTTTGGCAGGCCGCACGTGGCCCGTGGGCCCTAGTTTGAGGACCCCTGTTTTAAAGTATGTCTAGTTACTACTAAGCAGTTGTGTTCTCATAGTTGGGTGAAACTAATAATAATAATGACAATAGTAATAATAAGCAAGCTATTTTTATTAACTGCCAGATTTCACAACAGCAGTGTGTGATACAAGAGATTTTGATACAAGAGATATAGAGCAAGGTTTGTTTGGTACAAGTTTTATGTCTGTAGACGTGTCAGTCGAGAAAACAGCATACATTTATATAGGTCCATCGTGAATCTGCACCAAACCAGTTGTGGGACCAAACTTGTGGACTGCACTTCCCCCACCCAGCAGTGCTGCTTGACCTTCTTTAGGGAGCAGCAGGTAAAGTGCATTTGTTCTCTTGGATGTTTGCATTTCTGTAAGCAATACTGTTAACGCACATGTAGAAGGTACCTACAAGCCAAGGGAAATTCTATTTATGTTTGTCATCGCTAAAGAACAAGCTCTTAGTTCTTGCAGTTGCTTTGGTTTTTTTAATGTTTGCTGTTGTTTTTCGATTTGTAATTACAGCACATTGGACTTTGTGGGTCTGTTCTTCATCTTTTGATACTATTTATTAGACGGCCGTGAGATTAGTAATTTAAAGCAATATGGGGAAGAACATCCTTGGCCTGGGGCATCCCATGCATACTGCATAGGAGCAGGCTTGCCTTTACTTTCTTTCTTGCTACAAAACAAAGGAAACAGAGAACGGTAACAACAGTCGAGAATTAAAGACATTTTGCTGGATTGTCTTTGTTTTGCCATGATGGAGGTCATGATGTATCGATCACTTAAACATCCTTAAGATATAAAAAAATTAATCATTTTCCTGTTGGTGTGTATATATGCTGATGTTTAATGTGGTTAAACATTTGGGAAAATTAAGATGAAGTGAATTTATTTTTCTGCAATGGCATGGTTTCTGTAAACCACTCTCAATGATGCATTTCAATGAATTCCTTCTTTCATTTTCAATCCAGAATAGATAGATTAGTGAGAAAATTCTCCCCCTTTTAAAGACTTGAATGCAAATATGACTTCTATTTTTAAAAGAGCATAGGAGGGAGGGAAGAAAAAAATGCAGAAGGCCATGAGGAATGCCCCCAAGGCCAGGGATTCTACCTGTATGTTTAATCTCTGCCAGGAATCAAGGTCATGGTCTCTACCCCAATTCAATTTGTTGTTTCCAGTGGAAATGTCCCCACGATGTCTGCAGAACATTTTATCAGAGTAGAAGAGGCTTGTTTATACAGGTGCATCAGTTTGGTGGCTTCCTTTTCTTCAATCCAGTGGTTTTTCTCTTTGTCCACCCTTTCCAGCGTCCACCAAAACTGGAGCTTCTCTTTCCCTGAGTTTTCTACTATTCCAAATCAGAGCTTGGAGTCTGGGATCTCTCTCTCTCTCTCTCTCTCTCTCTCTCTCTCTCTCTATCTATCTATCTATCTATCTATCTCTCTCTCTTGCCTCCCCACCCATCCATGATGAGTAGACTTTGACAGGTGATGCATCAGCAGAAACACCCCACTTCCCTCGCTTTGCCTAATGCCTCAATCAGGTACCCACTGGATGCCATTCCCCTTGGATTTGTCCCTGGGGGCAAATGTCCTGCCCCATGACTCCCCCATTGATATGCCTCTGGATGTCTGGTATGCTTGAGGAAGATCAGTGAGAGTGCTCAATGGTGATGTCCTTCAAGGAACACACTGGACCTGCCATGCCTTAGATACACCTCTGTTATCAGAGCACCCTCCTGATAGAACATCTCATACTTCTAAAGGGCAAGACTTTCATTTGAACTTTCCATTTCCGTAGACTAGTGAAACATTTCATAAGGTAGTTCTACACGTGTGTGAATGTTTTTTCTTCTGAGTTTACATTTGTGTTTGTTGTCATTGTTGAGACTATACACAGCAGAGCATCTACCAGTTGAAGAGTTTCTACAAGTACAGCAGTACAGTAGGGGCACTGATTGCATTATTCAAGTTGTGCAGTATTGTCGCCCTCTTTTTCTGAGATGATCCTCCCTCATTAATACACACTCACTGCCCCCCTCTCTAAAGTTGCTGTTGTCAATTTGATCCCATATAGCTAAACCGTAAAAGAGCACAACTCTCATGGCAGACCCTTTGTACTCAATTAAACTGTTGCTTAGTTGTAAAGTGATTTCAGGGGATATTTTGGGCTTAAGGTTTCAAAATTATTTTTTAGCTTACTGGTTTCAATGGTTCATTCTCCCAGGGTTTCAGGAAGTCTAGAATCCATGAAAATGTGACATTTTGGTCTGTGTTCCTTGCACCACCACCACCACCCCTTTCCTTTTTATCAAGATTCTTCTGTGGACCAAGAAATCTTGGTCCAAGATTCTTCTTGGACCAAGAAATCAGTTCATCCAGATTCATGACAAAGGAACCAGTTAGTTGTCCATGGAGACAATTGGCCACATATTTAATATCCTCCCTCTATTCTTGATTTTCTTCGTTCTAGGGGAATGGAGACCACCCAGAAGATGGTGGCTTCCAAAACCACTAGGGCACCACATGCACCATGCAATGACCTCGGAATAGAGCAGAAGCACTGAACATGTCACGTTATCTGCAATGCTGCTCAAAACCCTAACCATGAACCATCAAGCGAAGGACCAGACCCCATGAGGTGTTTGGTTGTACATCAAGAGCCTCGCAGAAGAAAATGTCTTTTTAAGTTGGGTTATAAATGCATCCATCATGTGACTTAACTAAGCCAAGTCAACTGATTACAGACAACCTACTGGCAACACTTATAATGATCAGGCTTTTTCTTATGAACAAAGGTATACATTTTTATGAAGACTCATTTAAAATTCATTTTGTCCTTTGCTGTTTTGTGCTTTTGCTACATTAGCTAGTCCATTGTTCACAGGTCTCACAAGACTGCCCCTGCTTCTTCTTCTTCTAAGAAATATTATTGTTATAGTTTGCATACTTAGGTCCTTAATTTGTTTTTTGATTTGTATATATATATATATGTATATATATAGTCCATAGCATGAATCCCATTTTTTCCTTTTCATTCACATGGAAATCCAATGTTCTTAGTACCATTTATTGAAGAGACTCTCTTTTCCCCAGTGAATGGATGCTTCACTCTTGACAAAAACCAGGATTTATTTCTGAACCTGTCGTTCTAGCCCATTGGTTTATGTCCATTATACCTATACTAAGTTGTTTGGGCTACTGTAGCTGTATATCCTTAAAACAAAATGAAAACTTTTTTATGTATATTGAGTAAATGCTTATGCAGCAAATGGAAAATTCAACGGTTAATTCTATTTTGTTCCATGTCATTGAAGGCAGTCCCCACAATGTTGTATCACTTATCTCACTTACTTTCTGTTTATTATCTCCATTCCTCTTTCTTTCTTACTCCTCCCAAACTTTATCCTTGGGAAAATTCGACCCGTTTGATCTCAAATGACTGTCTATTCTGACAAGTGTATACTTCTCTACCATTATTTTTCACCTCAGACATCTATCAGGTTCGGGGCTGAAACCTAGGCAATAGGGGTAAGTTCACTTCCAGACCTGAAGGTAACGGAGGGCCTTCGTCTTAGGATTTCCACCAGTATCCATCTGACCAGGTGTGCTTTGGAGTTTTGGTCTACATTTCCCCCCACTTTATCCAGGATCTTGTACTACAGAAGTTTTCCAAGCAGTTTGTGGTGGTAGCCGTGCACCATCTAAGTCTTCTCCTCCCAGAGTCACGAAGACTGATGTTTCTGTGGTCCATTGGACTAATTGTTTCCATGCGCCTTTGCTGTTCTTGACAGAAACATCAATAATTGCAGTGTAGGTGAACTTTTAAGAACTTTCAAGACCCCAGTTGCTACTCACCACGGTAGGACATAGAACACTGTCTTTATGAACGATAGTCTGCCATTGACCTTAGGATCTCCAAAAACTGCATTTCTGAGCTCTCAGGTCCGGGACTCATTCCTTCCAGGTGTTGGTCTAAGGAGGTTTTCATATCTTTGCAACCTGCATGTTCTAATATAGGTCAATATATGTAGAAGTATCTTCTATCTCTTCTATCAAATTTAGAGCTATTATGTATATATTTTACATTTATGTGTATATATATATATATATATATATATATATATATATTTATGGGAATAGTCTCAATGTCCTTCCCACACCTGCTCAGCATGCATGTCTGTCTATGGATCACTCATAGATTATTATTACAGGATTTTATATATTATAGTATTTATCTCTGTGACCATTAACTCTTATACTCCTCCCTGCATCTTCCTTTATCTTTATCATTTATTATTGAGCTAATTTTTTGTTGTTTATTGTCTGTTCCTTCACCCAAGTTAATAATGTGTTATCCTCTAGTTAGCCATTTACCCTCCTTTCTGTCTCTGCTCCTGGTAACACTTTAAAAAAATTTTTTTAATTCTGTAAAAACCTCAGGAAATGTGAATTCTCCTACTTTGTTATTTTTTTAAAGAATCATTTTATTGAATGCTCTTACAATGCTTATTACAGTCCATACATCAATTACATCAGGCATATTTGTAAATATGTTGCCATCATTCTTTTTTAGACAGCTGCTTTCTATTGAGCCGTTGGTATCAGCTCCTCTTTTGTCCCCTCTCTGTCTCCTCATGACCCCTTGAGATAGATTATAAATTATTATTTCCATGTCTCACACTGACCACTGTCTCCCTTCATCCATGGATTCCATTGTTCTTTCCCCCAGAGGGATGTGTGTGGTTGTGCGTCTGTTACTTCTCTCTTCTTCCCCTCTTCACCCCTTCATTCTTCCCATCTGGTATCTCTCTTCCCCTTCCTCCTCCTTGGTTGTCTTGAGCTCTTATCTTGTGGCAGTCATGTGCTTATGTTAATTTTATGATTGAGACACGTAGGGGTGGAGTCTAGCCTGTTAACCTGGAGATAGCCAATGAGTAGCAAATGAGGCCTCTGTGTGGGCATGACTTTCTCCTGAGACTTCTGGGAAATCTTGTGATATTTCCCTCATGGAGATGAGAAGCTATCTTCCCCAGTTGTTGAGAGTTAGTCTCAGAGACGATGAATCACGGACAAGACAACCTGGCAGCGTCCAAGAAGCTGGAGGAGCCGGCGGAGAGACCACACAACTTTGCCCTAATGGAGCCAGACCTCTGAAGCTGAGGTGGCCACATGGAGACCTCTGCCAGCGATGAGTTGCTTCTGCTGTTGATGGACCCTGAGCCCTGGAAGCGAGGAGCCATGTGGAGACCCCTGCCAGCACTGGGATTCTACACCCACTGACCTGTGACTTTGTGAGTCAGAAGGACACATTATAGACTGGTATCGGGCACATGAGCTAATATCAGACTTATGACTTTGAACTGGACGGGGTTGGGATGCTTTTTCAGTGTTCCATTCTTTTGTTTATAAACCCTTTTCTTATATGCATATGCGTGTCTGTGAAATTTGTTCCTCTAGTCTACCCGGACTGACACATATCTCTTATCTATACCTGTGTATCTCTTATCTACCCCTGTGCTCCAGGGTAGCCTGAAGTGAGAGGCATCACTGAGTGGTGAGATGAGGAAACCTCAAGAGCCAGAGGAATATTGTGTTTCATCGGTATTTTACTGCACTCTGGTTGACTCATCCCTTCCCCATGACCCCTCTGTGAAGGATGTTCCATTGTCTACAGGTGGGCTTTGGGTCTCTTCTCTGAGAAGAGAAGACATTCTCAATCATATTTTTTCTGCTTGTTTGTTTGTTTGTTAAGGGTCTTCTGATGTCTGTTACCTGCTCCTGATGACACTTCGTGCCTGCACAGGCAGGTATGATTCTTCCATGTGGGCTTGTTGTTTCTCGGGTACTTGGCTGCTTGTTTTTCTTCAATCCTTTAAGACCCCAGAGGCTATATTTTTAAATAGCTGGACACCATCTGCCTTCTTCATTTACTTCGTTCTTTTTCAGCATTGTTTTTGATATTTGGGACTTTTATCCCATTCCATGTAAAGTTAAGGACTGGTTTTTCTGTTTCTGTAAAGAAGGTTGTTAGCATTTTGACCATGATTGTGTTGAATCTAAAGTTCACTTTGTGTAGTATTAGCATTTTAACAAATTTAAATATTTTAATCCAGGAACATTACATATCTTTCATTATTTAAGTTTTCTTTAATCTTAATTTCACCTTTCTCCTTGAGGGATTGTTTTGCTGGATATAATATTTTGGTTGATTGTGTCTATTGTTCTTGTTTAATCTTTCAACATGTTAAATGTATTGCTCCACTGCTTTTGGACTCCAGTGTTTCTGAGGGGAAACTAACATTTAGTATTATTGGGCTTTTTTTTTAATGATTGTATCCTTTTTACTACTGCTTTTAAGGTTCTTTATCTTTAACTTTTGAGAGTATACCTATGATGTGTCTGGGTGTAGAGCTCTGTAGGTTTATTCTGCTTGGGGTTCTTTTAGCTTCTTGGATTTACAGATTTATTTTCTTCATTAGATTGGGGAAAGTTTGTCATGATTCCATCACATATACTTTCTACCTCTCTCTTTAATACACTCCTGGAATTCCTATCATTTACATGTGAGGTCTCTTGTTGTCCCATAATGCCATCAAATGGTGCTTCACCTAAGCCTCCGTTCCTCTTGCTCTTCCTCATCACAAATTCTAACCGTATTACCCACTGCTTCAGTCTTATTCTCTCCTATCAGATTCAATGCATTGGTAGATCCTTTCATTCTGGATCTCAATTCAGGTGTCGTTCCATTCAGTTGCAATAACTCTTGTTTTAGATCCTCACTTTGTTCTTATAGTATTTATTTTAGCTTTTTCTCTATACTTCCCCTTAGTCTTTTACTTATGGCTATTGTTGTTTATTGTATACTTTTGCATTTTATGTTATTATTTGGTAATCCTTAGGTCTGTTTTTACTTCCTTTGTCATGTGTATTTGGAGGGGCCATTGTTATTCAATTATTTGTGCATCTTGTAGTTTTTCATCGAGGCATTGGAATTTTTTTAGGGTATTGCCATTTATATTTTCTGCAGTATTTGGTGGGCTTTTTTGTGGATTACTTTCAGCAAAAATTACTTGGGCGGGCAGAGTCTTTTCAGGTAACATCTTTCAACTTTCTTTCTTTCAAGCATTCAGAGGAGATTTCATGTATTAATCTGTTCACCAGGAGGCATGGTCCCTTCTCTGTAGTTATTACTCCTGTCCCATATCCATTTCTGCAATCATGCTTTTACTTACAGTAACCACACCCAGAAATTCTCCTTTGAGACTGTGTGTTATCCATCAACTTTGCCAAAGGTTTCCTTCCTTGCGCTGTGGAGGCTTATATCTGCTTATATCTGCATTGGCATGTAGGAGCAGCGTGGGCAGCATTTCCTGGTTCATATTGGAGGAGTTGCGGGCACTCCAGGAAGGACCTCGGGGAGACTTGTCTCTTGCTTTCAGAACCTCAGGGACGTGTGATGGTTAGATGAACACTATCCACTCAGGAGCCCGCCCCCTAATTCCACTATCAGGAACCCTCTGTAGGAATGTGTATCACTCCCACAGCCTACTTTTATGGGGTTGGCACACTCCAAACAGAACCCCAGGGAGGTCTGCCTTACAGTTGTCAGAGGCAGCCTTGCAGTATATTGTCTGGGCGTGAGGCATTCAGTCAAGCGGTGTGCTTGTTTCACACATAGCAGCCTCCATCAGTCGTATTCAGCACTAAGTATGGGGGGGGGGGGCAGGGGCAGGGAGTTCTGTTCTCTGCTTAAGAGACCTGGGTTATGGGATTCACCTGGAGAAAGGGAGCATGCTGACTCTAAGAGAAGACTCCACCATGGGGGACCTTCTGTAGCAGTTTGCAGCATCCTGGCAACCTACAATTACCAGGTGTGAGAGGGAGTATTGTGCTCTGGTCAGATCTACATGGAGGTCTACCTTGTTGCTATAAGAGTCTAGCCTCCCCCGGGTTCCTCCCAGTTGATTGTTGGCTGTGAGTATAGTCTTCACTCAAGACTCCTGCTCCCTAACACACTCAGCACCAACTGGAAAATAGTTTCAGTGGACAGAGCTGTGGAGTACACAGGGCCTGCTAGAATGTGTGCTAGCGAGCCTGGACCTACTGTGATACTGCAGAGCTGGCTTGCAAATGACGTACTCTGGGTGGAAAGAGGACCGTCACAATCCAAACGGTCTTCCAGAGCGTCATGCTTGTTGTTACTAGAGCCTCCCTTGTGGTGTGAATGTGCTTCCTGTGGCTGTAACCTGTTTCTTAGCACAGAGCAGCCTCAGTCAGTAAACCTCTGCACTGACTGAAGGTGGCAACAGCTAGACCTGAACCAAGTCCCTGGAAGGACGCACCTATCGTTCGAATACCCGCACTCCCAACAATGGGACCCTGGTGGCATGACTGCTAACCGAAAGGTGGATGCTTTGAATCCACCAGAGACCACTCAAGAGGAAGATGTGGCAGCAGATTTTTGTGAAGACGCAGAAAGGCTCAGAAACTCTGAGACACTTGTATGGTGTATGAGGTCACTGTGAATCAGATTCAACTGGACAGCTGTGGGCTTGAGATTTGGCTTGAAAATATGTGCACAGGGAAGCTAGTAGAATGTTGGCTTTGACAGCAGATTCCATTGCATGGACCTTCTGTAGCATTGGCAGTAGGCTTGCCTCTGGCAGTGTCTGGGTTTGGGGGGTGGGGTGGTGCTGCAACACTATAAATGTCCTCCCAGGTAGGCCTGCCTTATAATGAATAGAATGTGCCCTGGGATGTGCCGTCTGTGGCTGTAGTCTTTGGGGTGCACTGGGAAGTGGGTAGAATGTTCTCTGTGAGAGCCAACCACGACGCATGGGCCACCTGTTGCACCTTGCCATTGGCTTGCCACCACCAGTGTCTGGTTGGGGAGGCACTGGCACCCCACCCCCCCAACCAGGGAAGTGGGTATTGCTGATTTTAGGGTAGGAGTCTTTTGTGTAAGCTGGGAGTGTTGTTGGTTACAAAAGCATCCCTTTTGTCTAGGCCCACAACTTCAGTTTGCAGCAACTGCTGGCCCATGGGACTGGGGGAGTGTCAGGGACCCTGGGAGACGTGGAGATGTCCCCCATTGTAGATATGTGCGTTCCTGTCCATCTGAGGTTTCATGCTGTTTTCCCTGCTCCTTGACTCAGTGGGTCCCAAAGTCAAGCCCAGCCCAGCCCAGCCTCTATGCATTTCCTGTCACGTCTTAGCATGGCCAGCACAATGGTTTGCTTGTCACACTGTTTTGTCATCATTACCTCTGAATGTCGGCTTTAGGACATGCCTTTACTTTATCTCCCTGGGCTTCTCTTTTCCTACCTGGGAAATAAGAGGATTGGAGGCTATTCCAAAGTTTCTTCTAAGGGTCATATCATGTTGAACAATCCCCAACCTCTGAAGTCAGAGATGTGTGTTTGTGTCCTCTCTCATCTCCTTCTGATGGTGAAAGAAACCAGGAAGTAGCCAATGTGATTATGCAATATTACTGTAGCCAACCATCGACCAGATAAACTTCTTCAAAGCTCTGAGGAAATATTCATTCGATGCTCAGTGTTCATGTCATGATCTCTCCCTGCTTCCTCTCTGGGGCTTCGCTCCATCCCAATCCCCTTAACAAGGAAAGGAGACATGGCTAGAACGTAGCCATGCAGTACAGCGGGGGATTTATAAGAGGCCGTTTCAATTCCCTCATGTTCATGAACAGTTCTGAGGAATCAAATGCATTGGAAACCTGCTCACTCCTAAGAAGTTGAATACAATTGGGATGGTGTTGGCTGCCTGTGGGCTGGCCTCCTGCTGTGCTGAACGCTCTGGGAGGGCTTCTGGCTAGAGACGAAGGGAAGGGCATGTTCTGCCTCCACCTCCTTCTCTTCTCAACCCCATATCTCTTTCCAAGGCGGGAGATACCAGAATTAGCAGGTGAGAGCAGGGACCCAGGGAGATGGAAGCGCCATTGTCTTTTCAACTTCCATGTGATGCATGCGCGGGGCTGACTTGAGAGCTGTGACTTTCTGCTCTTTTGACTGATGTGCCATTCATTGGAGTCCACACTTTGCAGTCTACCATGTAAAATACTGCCCTTTGAAAAATGTTTGTGGTGGTAAAGTACACCCACCAGGTGCCACTTTAACAGCTCTCAGGGCTCTAGTGAAATGGCACTGACTGCATTCAGTCTGGGGGATCAGCACCCCTATCTAGTTGCAGAATGTCTCCGTAATTCCCAAGTGCAGAGGCACGGTCTCCAATGAGCAGCCTCCCCCC
>PVJH01001318.1:0-217517 GCA_004026705.1 Nesogale talazaci | reverse complement strand
TTAGTATATTAATGTCAACTTTTCATTTACTATTGTTGATTCTTTCCCTAAAGAACTCCTCTTAGTATTTTTTTGTAAGATTACTATATTTTGAACAGGTTAACCTTTCTATATCCAGAAATGTCCATATTTGATGAACAGTTTTTATGGGAATATAATCTATCTTGGACAACATTGCTTCTTTCAGGATTTTATGTGACATTGTTTGTCTTCTTGCTTGTGTGATTTCTACTTAGAAGTCAGAGCCTAAATTTAATGACTCCATTTTAGAAGTAGCATTTTGTGTTTTCCAAGTTGCTCTCAAGGTGCTTTCTTGGCCATTGGTTTTGAGCATTTTGAGTATGATTTGGTTGTTTTCTTTTGAAGTCTGTTCTGTTTGGTCCTGTTCGGCTTCTTGGGTACACAGCTTCTCATCTCTCATGACACTATGGACATTTTCATTTAACAATTTTCTTCAGAATTTTCTCTGTGTTACTTTTTTGTCTCTTCTTACATGGAATTCCAATCACATGTATTATTTATCCTAGTGACATTCTACATAATTCTTAGACTTCACTCACATTTTATTCTATTTTTCTGCTTCTTTCTTTAAAGACACATTTTAAGAGATTATTCTTGATCTCATTAGTTCAGTTTTCCATCATTTCAATTTTGCTATTATTTCTGAAGTCCTAGAATTTATCTTCCATATTTCTAATTGGTCTTTTTTATGTTTTCTATTTTTTATTTTATATTGTCAGTTTTTTTCTTGTGTGTGAATTCCTCTTTAGTTTCTTTTCTGTTTTTCTTTCATTCTTTCCCTTTATTTTTGCTTACAACATTTTTTGCTCTTTCTGTCAAAACCCTGAATGCACCTAAACATCATTCTTTAAAATTTCTTATTATATACTGATTATGTAGTTCTAACCCCATCTTTTATTCAAAAATGTTTCTGGATTATATATGTAGTTAGTTGCTTAAGCCTTATATCCTTTTTTTCCTTTTTTTTCTGAACTAAAAGTACCCGATGTTTCTGGCATTTTCTTGATAGAGTTGTACTTAATTGATGACTATATGTTTGCGTATTTTCAGATTCTCCCTCCCTGCTTCAAAGTTGGCACATAGAACATGTGATTGCATGCAGTTCTCTATGCACTGTTCCTATGTCTCTGGTATTCGATGCTGTCTTCTAGTGATCTGGTGGTACAAGTGTACTAGATGGCACTCCTCAGTAAGTCGGACTGAACAGTTATGGATGTGACTCAACCACATAAGTGAGGTTGCTTGACCTGTGTAGTAAGACAAAAGGTGCAAAGGGGGTGTGGTAGGAAGCAAAATTAAAAGGATGGGCACACACACACGAAAACAACAAAGAGTGGGAGAGAGAAACTGACATGCACATGAGAGAAAGCACTCTGTCTAGAGCAGTAGTTCTCAACTTTTCTAATGCTGAGACCCTTTCACACAGTTCCTCATGTTGCATTCCCCCCTCCAATCATAAAAAAATTATATAAAAATAGAAATCAATGGGAGAAAGAAGGAAAACAAGAGCAAGGCAAAGCATCAATAACTACTACTACTACGACTCATGATAGTAATAATAATAAAGGATGGAAAATAAAAAGGAAGAAAAGGAAAAAAGAAGAAAAAACTAAAGTGGAGGGCCAGGGCCAGTGGTCCTTCTCCTGCCCTCCCTGGCCTGGGAGTCGGGTCCAAGATGTTGCCGTCGTAAGTAGCCCAAACGGGGAGCTCCAGTAAGTTTGGTGTCCAGGAGGTCATGTGGAAGTGCTCATGTGAGTGGAAAGGTCCCTAGGAGGGGCTATCCCTGGCCAGGAGGGGACCCTGCCCCACATTCGCTTCCTTTCAAGCCCCAGAGGTCTGGGTCTATATATTGGAGATTTCCCGCTAGCGGGCTAACCTTTGTGCGCCTTCCCACCAGCCATGACTGTCCCCAATCCACTGCATAACCTGGGCCCTGTGAACAGGACGGCCTTCGCATGGAGCCTCCCAAAGCTAGACTGGAATACCACACAGCTATGGAGGCGGTCCACACTCAACACCCACCTGAGGGAACTGCGTGTCTCTGACGGATCCCCTCTGTGCAGGGAGATAAAGGCGACTGTGACTACAGGTTCAGCTCCCTCCCTCCAGACACCCAGGGATGAATCGCCAGCGGTTTCTACTGCCTGTGGCCAGTGCGCCCATGGCCAGTGCCTGGACCGCCTCCTGGCCCCAAGCAGCCACGCTTGCAGAGTCAATGGGGGCTTAACCCTGCCATTATAGGGACCTGATCCCAGGGAGCGGCCCAGCACTCCTGGGCAACAATTCCCGTGATCTGAGCCCAGGAAGGCTCAAGTAGCCCTCCACACAGTTGCGCCTCCCGACAACCTTAGCCTGCCAGCAGGGCCGCTTGAGTCTACTGTGGGCCTTCTCCCGCCCTCCCTAGCCTGGAACCCGGGCTGCTTGGATCGTGCATTGCCTTGCAAGTCGTAGCCCGCTTTCTCCAGTGTGGGTCCTGCGCTGCCCAGCTTTTCCTAATGCTAGAGCAGGGTAGGCAAAGGGAATCTGGATGCCTAAGCCATTGCATATTGCCCAATGCAAGTTGGGAGCCTATTGTGTTCCTCAGAGCCTCTGTGTCCCTGAGCCTGGGTCTCCGGGAATCTGTGTGTCCCTGAGCCTGTCCCCTGGATCTTGTGTGACCCAGAGTCTGTCCCAAAGACCCTGTGATGTACAGTAGTCTGTGGGGGAACAACGATATAGCTGGTTTGGTTTAGGACATTAGTTTAACTTCTGAAGCCTCAGCAGTTGGGATCCTAAATTGTCTGTGTGTCTTGAAGTTTGTGTGTTGGGCAGTGTGTGTGTCTTGGAGCCTGTGTGCCCCAGTCTGTTACCAGACTCCTGTGTTCACGGACTCTGTGTGGGAACAAGAGATCACCTGGTCAGCCCAGGGCTGTAGTTAAATTTCTGCAGCCTCTGGGCAGGAGCAGGGAGGCTGCTGTAATCCTCAGAGTAAAAGTCTGGGTACCCCCGAATCTGGGACTGTAGGAACCAGTGGTCCCCAGAATCTGTCTCCAGGTGCCTGTGTGCACAAGAGTCTTTAGGGGAACAAGGGTACAGTTGGTTTGATCCAGGGCCTTAGTATAACTTCTGTGGCCTGGGCAGCTGGGAACCTGGGTTGTTTGTGTGCCTTGGAGACTGTGTGCCTCAAAGTATGCCCACAGTAGCGTGGGTACACGGAATCTGTGTGGGAATAAGAGGACAGCTGGTTGGCTCAGGATCTTAGTTGAACTGCTTACCTCAGCGCAGAGTTGGGAACCTACTGCTCTATACAGTGTGAAAATCTGTGGTTGGGAGTGTGGGTCTTGGAGTCTGTGCGCCTGGAAATCTGTGTACATGGGAATCTGTGTGAAATCAAAAGGACAGCTGACTTTTAAGTCAACAGAGTACCGGCCTACACAGCAGCCAGACCAATCTCCACAGTAAAACACAGGAACCCTGTGAAAACACCAATACCAATCACTCTGAAAGTACACAAGAGCCACTGGTAACTGTGGAACATAGCACCAACCTCTTTAAAAGCATCACGTAAACAACCGAATACCACATCGCTACTAATAAGTAACAAGAAAGACAAACCATAACAGTAGAACTCATAGAAGAATCTTATGTGGATCCACCACAAAAATAAATTCTTAGAAGACTGATTGGAGGAAAAAAAGAGATGAAGGAAGCTACACAGACAAAGGATGCAACAATAGAGGGGATGAAGGCCACAATAGAAAGGATGAAGTCCACAACAGAGGGAATGAAGATCAAGCATCAGAGGTAAATACATGAGTTAACAGGGGAAATAGCAGAAGCTGCATGCAGGGTTGCTGATCTCATGATCAGATTGGATGAGGCTGAGACTCGTAATAGTGATCTTGAAGACAATAAGCTGACCTCAACAAATGTGAAAGACAATCAAAAAAGATAATAAAAGAGACAGAGGAAAACCTGAGATCAATGAGCAATGCTATGAAAAGGAACAACATCAAAATCATTGGCCTACCAGAACAAGACACAGTGAAGAAATCAAAAGCTAATTTAACAAGGGAATTTCTGACAGAAAATTTCCTCAACATAATGAATGAGAACCAGTCTATCAAAGAGGAAACAGAGAGGACACTGAGTCGACCTTAACCACAGGAAGAGCTCACCAAAGCATATAATAGTTAAACTATCCAACTTCAGAAAAAAAAGAGAAAATCATGAAAGCATCAAGAGAAAGGAGGATGGTCACATATAAGCGCTCTCAGGTAAGAATATGTGCAGACCTATCAACAGAAACCATGAAGAGGAGAAGAGAGTGGACCAATATCTTCAAGAAGTTGAACAAAATAATGCCTCCCCTAGAATTCTTTACCCTGCAAAGCTATCTATCAAGATAGATGGGGAAGTAAGGGTCTTCCTAGATAAGGAAAAACTTAAAGATTATGCCGTGAGACACCCAACCCTGAAGAAAATCCTCGCCGACTCACTATGGCCAGAAGACCAACACCCCACAAGCACAGACAGGAGAACACCCTATGTTCCAATTTTATCCAGGATCAAACAGACTAACCCCAATCACCAAGAACATACACCACAGGTAGAAAACATAGCAATAAAGAAGCCCCCAAAGAAAATACAACATAGTTATTAAAAGGGGTTAAGAAAACAAAAGCATCAGAAAACACAAGAGGCCAGCAGTGAACACACAGATTGAGATAATAACTCTAAAATCAATGGCCTGAGCTCCATCATTACAATAAAAAGGTTGACTGATGTGCTTGGAAAACATAGTGCATCAATCTGTTACCTGCAGAAAACTCATCTTAAGCTCGCAGACAAGAATAAACTAAGAATAAAAGGCTGGAGGAAGATATATCAGGCTAATGGAGAATCAAAAAAAGGAGTTGCTATCCTAATCTCAAATAAAACAGACCTCAAGGTTCAAGTCATAAAAAGAGACAAGGAGGGGCACTTTATTATAATGTTCAAGGGAGCACTTCACCAGGAACCAGTGAGCACAATAAAGATATACAAGTCAAATGAGAGAACCGCGAAATTTGTCAAACAGACTGTTCAGAATATGAAAAAAGATGTTACAGATTCAACAATCATAGTAGGAGACTTTAACACACCACTATCAGAGAAAGAGAGATTTTGGGGGAAAGAAGCTCAGCAAAGAGGCTATAGAACTAAACACCACAATAAGACAACTAGATTTGATAGAAATATTCCGGGCCTTCCATCCAAATGCAAAAAAATTACACTTTCTTTTCAAGTCCACATGGCACATTTTCAAAAATTGATCACATGCTGGGACACAAGTCAAGCATAAGTAAATTCAAACACATAGAGATCATATAGACGTCCTTCTCTGATCACCATACCATAAAACTGGAGATTAATAAAAGGACCAGTAGTAAAAATTGGCAAACAGTTGGAGGATGAATAGTGAACTTCTGCGGCATGAATTTGCTAATGATCCAGATTAGAAAGGAGATCATAGCATTTCTAGAAATGAATAAGAATGAGAATACTTCATATCAAAACCTTTGGGATACTGCGAAGGCAGTTATCAGAGGTAGCCTGATTGCAATAGGGGCATATATGAAAAAGGAAGATAGTTTTATGCCAGACATGCTCTTACAAAACTCCAACAACTAGAAAAGAATCAGTAGAATAATCCTTCCAACAGTAAAAGAAAAAATAATAATAAAAATTAGGGCAGAGTAGAACCACTGGGAAAAGAAAAAAACAATGCAAAAGATTAATGCATCAAAAAATGTGTTCTGTGAAAGGATCAATAAAATTGACAGGTCACTAGCAAACTTAACCAAAGAAAGAACAAGAACAATAGATGGGATGAGAAATGAAATGGCAGAAATCACAACAAACCATAATGAAATTAAAAGGATTATCACAAAGTACTATGAAAATCTGTACTCCAACAATTTCAACAATATGGAAGAGCTGGACAATTACCTGGAAAAACAGCCCCTCTCTAGACTGTCTAAACAGAGGTCAAGTCACTAAACAAACCCATAACAAGAAAAGAGATAGATATGGTTATCAAGAATCTACCAAAAAAAAAAAATGCTCCTGGACCAGATGGCTTCACTGGGGAATTCTATAAGGCTTTAAAGGAAGAGCTGGCACCAATCCTCCACAAAGTTTTCCAGAGTATAGAAAAGGATGGAAAACTCCCCATCTCATTTTATGAAGCCATTATAACTTTGCTACCCAAGCAGGGAAAGGATCCCATGGGAGTAGAGACCTATAGACCAATAGCACTAATGAACATAGATGCAAAAATTTTCAACAAGATATTGGCCAATAGAATACAAAAATATATGAAAAGCATAATCCACCAGGATCATGTAGGATTCATCCTAGGGATGCAGGGATTGGTTTAACATCTGTAAATCCATCAACATTATACATCATAATGATGACAACAAAATGACCACTCTGGCTTTGTAATAAGTGCGAAAGTCAGGTAAAGCCCTCCGACTGCATCCTTTTCCTTGAGGAGTTGCTTGCTGATTCTGGGCTTTTTTCCCTCTCCATATGAAGTTTGACAACATCCAGCACCCTTTCCTAATCAAGATGTTCAAACAGATAGGAATAGAAGGTCAGTTCCTCAAGGTAATACAAGCTATCTATGAGAAGTCAACAGCTAACATAATAGCCAATGGAGAAAAGACAAATCAATCCCTCTGAAGAAGGGGACTAGACAAGTATGACCCTTATCCCCACTACTATTCAATATAGTACTGGAGGTCTTAGCAAATAACAGAAGACAACGGAAAGACATCCAAGGTATCCAAATGGGAGATGAGGAGATCAAATTATCATTATTCCTTGTTGACATGATCTTGTATATCACAAATCCCAAGAGCTCCACAACCGGAGTACTAACAGCGATAGAAGACTATGGAAGAGTGGCAGGATACAAGATCAACAAACAGAAGTCGATTGGTCTGCTCTATACATCTGACAAGACCATGGAAGAGGAGATCACGAAAGCAGAACCAATCACAATAGGCAAGAATAAATTGAAGTATCTAGGGATATATCTAACCAAAAAAACAAAACAAAACAAAAAAAAACTGTACAAGGAAAACTACAAAACCCTATACAGGAAACGAAAAGTGACCTCCACAAATGGAGGAATATCCTATGCTCATGGATTGGGTGACTCAAAATAGTAATGATGTCTATCCTTTCCAGGGCACTTTATAAGTTCAATGCTATCCCAATCCAAATACCAACAACCTTCTTCAGAGAACTGGAAAAACTGAACACCAACTTCATATGGAGAGGGAAAAAGCCCAGAATTAGCAGGGATCTCCTCAAGGTAAAGATCACAGTCCGAGGGCTGGCTTTACCTGACTTTCACACTTGCTACAAAGCCACAGTGGTCAAAACAGCATGATATGGCATAATGACAGATACACAGATCAATGGAAAAGAAGAGAAAACCCAGAAATAAAACCATTAGTATATAGACAACTGATTTTGATAATGGCCCCAAAAGCATCAAGTGGGAGGGTGATGCCCTATTTAACAAATGTTGCTGGAGACAATGGCAATCCATATGTAGAAAAATGAAACAGGATCTCTACCTCACCCCATGCACAAGAAAACACTCAAGGTGGATCACGGACCTGGAATTAAAACCACAAACCATCAGGACCATTAGCGAGAGAATCGGGGAAAATACAGGGAATACAAAGGCTAACTGCAATAGGACAGGGGACACTTGTAGGGGAACCTGAAATTGACAAATGGGACTTACTAAGAATAAAATGCATGTGCGTATCAAAGGACTTTGCTAAGAATGTAGCCAGGCAACCCACAGACTGGGAGACGATTTTTAGCAACGGTGCAACAGACAAAGGGCTTATTATAAAAATCTACAATACCCTTGTTTCCTGCAAGAAGATGAAAACAGATAACCCTTTGAAGAAATGGGAAAAAGATCTGAAAAGAAATTTCACTAGGGAGGAGATCCATATGGCCAATAAATATATGAGAAAATGCTTCTGCTCACTAGCCATCAGAGAAATGCAGATCAAAATAACCATGAGATATCATCTAACACCCTTGAGGCTAGCTCAGATCAGAAAATCAGAGTGCAACAAATGTTGGAGGGGATTTGGTGAAATAAGAACACTTCTAAATTGCTGGTGGTCATGTAGATAGCTACATCCGCAGTCTGGCGATACTTAATGAAAATGGTCATTGAGCTACCCTATGATCCAGCTATCCTGCTCTTAGGTAAATAGTCAGAAGAGACAAGAAATAAACCACAGTCAGCCAGTGGTATGCATGCCAATGTTTATTGCAGCATAATTTACAATCGCAAAGACTTGGAAGCAATATAAATTTCCATCAGTAGTTGAATGGATCAACAAACTCTGGCACAATGGAGTACTATGCCTCACTCAAAAGCTCAGACGAGCACACGAAACACATCTCTGCATGGGAAGAACTGGAGGAAGTTATGCTAAGTGGAGTCAGTCAATCACAAAAGGATAAGTGCTGCATGAGCCCCCTGAGGTAAGTAGAAACAGTATGGTGAGTATAAAAGTGAAGACTACTATACCATAGCAGTTGGTCCATGATATAAATAGTGCAAAGGGAGGAGGGAGGACCAAATCCAGGGAGGTACATGCTGGGGGCAACATAGTAATGGGAAAGGATGAGGGGTTGAAGGGGATAGGGAGATAAAAGGGAGTTCAAAAGTGAAAGGAAGTACTGGTCTTGTCTCCACAGAAACCGGAATGGGCAAGCAGTTCCCACCACGAAGCACTGAACCATGAGGACTGCATGGACACATGGAAGAATGCAAGAAAAGAGGGAGAGCTATAGAGTTGGGTGCAATCAGAATCAGATGGACTCCATCCCAAGAAGTGGGCTTGGCAGAGAACAGGTTGGGGGAGGGGCCAGCATCCCACACCCACAGGGACAAAGACAAGAAGTGAGGAAGAGAAAGAGAGCTGGTCTAGTCCCCACGCCGACACATGATGCTCAGAAGACTACACCCAACTGGGGACCCAATGTGCCATAGAAAGGACTGGGCAAGGAACAAGAGGATGGGGCACACTGGCTCCCTACTGAAGTAAATAGTGACACAGGACACTTGGGGAGTCATATGGTGGGGAAGCATTGCTGACTGACACCCCGCCTCCCCCCAAAAAGGAACCAAATCAAGAAGGGAGTATTCCTGGTCAGAGTCAGGAGGTCTGATGATTCCTGGGGGGCACAAGAGAGAGGAGGAGAAAGGGGTGTGGACAAAAACATGGCCTGGGGAGTTGGTGGGCGCAACAAGTGGTCTGGAATCAATGGAAAGGAGGGCGTGGGAGGCCTGGTCGGCATTAAGCAAGGGCAATGAATTTGTGAGGAAACACTGAAATGCCAATAAAGGTGGAATATGATGGTCGGATGGGAGGGAGAAAGAAAGAAATAAAGAAAAGAGAGAGAAGGCAAAGGGCACTGGCAGAGGTCTAAACATCAGTATGTTCTTACATAGATACAATTATCTATTATAAGGTGAGAAAAATTTAAGAACATATCCATAGGTCAAATATTAGGGTAGCAAGTGGACCTTGGGCCCTCACCCAGGCGTTCCCTCAATGCAAGAATTCTTTGGTCTATGAATCTGGTATTCCACGAAGCTCACGGGCCCAATAGGATCACAGAAGTAAAATGGGTGCATACGCAAATGTGGTGAAGAAAGCTCATGGTGCCCAGCTATGAAAGGATATATCGTCTAGGGTCTTAAAAGCCTGAAGATAAGCAATATACCATTTACCTGAGAAGATACCACACCCACACAGAAGAAGCATAACAGTCAGTGTGGCCACAAGGTGGTGAAAGGTGTAGGCAATTGTCATCAAACCAGGTTGGAGGGGGGAGCACATATCACTGTGTGCACACATCCCCAAGGCGTTCACTGAGGACATGTGGGAGCATGAGAAAGAGCATTGAAGAAAGCTGATGGTACCCAGCTATCCAAAGATATAGCATCTGGGATCTTAAAGGCTTGACCATAAACAAGCATCCATCTAGTTCAGGAGCTCCAAAACCCACCACAAAAGAAGCTCACTTGCCTGTGGTATCATGAGGTGCTGAAACAATCAAGTATCAGGCATCGAAGGAGAAAAATCAAAATCAATGACCCAATTGACTCCCGATACGATCACTGCAGACAAATGGATACAGAGGCAAGCAGAGTAGAAGAAATGATAGTGCCCAGCTACCAAATGATTGAATGTCTGGTGTCTCAAAGACTTGAAGATAAACGAGTCACCATTCAGCACAGAAATAGCAAAGCCCACATGGAAGAAGCACACCAGCATGTGTGATCAAGGGGCCGTAGGGAGCAGGTATCGACCATCAAAGAACAAGAATCACATCATCACAAATGAGGGGGAGAGCAGGGTGGGGACCTTAGGCCCACTGGTGGGTAATTGGTCACTGCTTTATAGGGGAGTCAAGGGGACGAGACAGATCAGTCAGGTGCAACAGGGCAGCAATGATGCATACATGTTTCCTCGAGTTCCTGAAGCCTTCCTCCCCCCAATGATCATGGTTCCAACTCTACCTTACAAATCCAGATGGACTGGAGAAGGTACACTAGTAGGGAGGGGAGCTGGAGATATGGGGAAACCAAGATGGATGAGCCCCTTTGGGCCAATGGTTAGATTGGAGCTGCTGGAAGGGTGGAGAGAAGGTGGGGTAGAGAGACGGAACCAACTGCAAGGATATACACACAAGCTCCTATTTGAAGGACGGGCATCAAAGGAGTGGGTTGGAGGAGAGGTTGGGCAGTGTAAGAAAAGACAGAACAATAATAATGTATAAAGCATTGAGGGTTGGTGGGGAGGGGAGAGCAAGGGAAGAGGGGAAGAGGTGGAAAAGCTGATACCAGGAGCTCAAGGGGAAAGGCGGATGATTTGAGAATGATAACAACAGTGGACATGTGAAAGTGCTTGGCACAGTATGTTTATTTATGTATTGTGAAAAACAATGTATGAGCCCACAATAAAATGATTCTTAATTGAAAAAAATTATCCGAAAAAATTAAAATGGAGAAGAAAAAGAGAATTGGGAATACAAAACAAGAAATCAAAAATGTAATGATAGAGGAGGAAAGGTAGGAGAAATGAATGATGCAAAAACAAGAAATAAAGAAAAACAAATAAATGAAGACAAAACAAAACAAAAATCTGAAGGACAAAGCATCTAGGATTGGTTAGTATTCTCTGTTAGTCAAGGTGTTCACGGAGAGGGTTGGGACAACCATTCCTAGATGGTATTCTTGCCTTCCCAGGTGTGGTCTGGGTACTTGGTGCAGATGTTGCTCATGCTGTCTTACATGCTGACTGAGGTTTTTTTCTGGATCAAACTCGTTTGAGCCCACAGGACAGCTAGGGACAAGATGATTGGTTATGAAATAGATTCTTAAATGTTCAGGGGTAACCAGACAATGCATGTTCTGTGGAGGCTGAATTCATGGGACTCCTCAACAGCTTGTACTGAATCCTGCAGGCCTTACAAAGCTTCTTGCCTGTTCACATCCTTTCCTCTAACACCATGGTTTCAAGTGTATCATCATTTCTATTTCATTTGGTCTCTTGCATCCTTGTTTTAGAGGGTCGGTGTGGTGTGTCTGCCTACTCCATTTCCCCCCCCAGATGTTCTTACATTTACAAATTTAAAACTGTTTCACATGCATGAAATGATCACATAGTTGAAAATATTTTAGATAATACAAAATAGACTAGTATGCCCTGTTGTTATCATATTGAGTGCAAATGAAAGTAACCTTCAGAATAGGGTTTCCCAAACTGTAAACCTTATAAAAACAGACTGGCATATCTTGTGTGGAGCAGTTGGTGGGGTTGGACCACAGACCTTTTTGTTACCAATAAAGTTCCTAATCACTGCAACATTGGGATTCCTACACTAGAAGAAAACTATCTAAATACCTAATTTAAAGTAAATTTTCAGTAACTGTGATGCAAAGAAGAATAATGTGGGTACTTTGAATTTTGTTCCTACTCTTTTTGTCCTCATCTTGACTTTATAAATGTAAGAATTTATATGTTTTTCATTGCTTTGGTTGAACATGGCTCTGGGATTGGAAGAGAATAAGGAATCATATCAATGAAGATGTTTCAAAACTTTCATGGATGCATTTCATTATTTTAAAATTCAAATTATTCACATACATATTTATACTTCCTTGTATGAGGATACTATGATTTTTGTAGTATCGATCAAGTGAATTCTGGATCATACTGAAATCACATAAAAGAGAAGAAAGCACTGTCCAATCATGTGCCAATTTCATAATCATTATCATTCAGCCCACTATTGTAACAACTGTGTTAATCCACACTAGGGAAGAGATCAAAGAGTAATGATGAACGGAAACAGATTATGGAAGAGAAACAGAACAGAGAGAATAAACGGCATATTGCTTCATGGTCTTCTTATGGCATATTCATGTTAATCTGTAAGATAATATAAGAAAACATTATATTAGAAAGATATTAGAAAAAATAAAGATATCATATAACTACTAAAAGAGGGGAGATGTTTTAGAAAAACATACTTTAAGTTAAACTTGTAGCAATATTGTGTCCCATCATTCTTAAGCACAGCTTCTATAAACTGTTGTATAGTTTCTTATAACAGTTTATATAAAGAGAACTGTAACTCATGCTATTGACCTGTACAGAGAAAAGGGCAGGGTTGTCTTTCTTCTCTATTGACACTACTTTGTGATCTGGAAATGGGCATTTTCCACAGCATATCCTGACCCTTGTTCTCTTCTTTCAAGCACAACAATAGGTTTTGTCAAGAGCTTTCTTTCTCAATACTCTGCCATGCCTCTCTCTGTCTCCCTCTCTCTCTGTCTCTCTCTTTCTCACACACACACCCACACACACCACATGTACACACATACTCTACTAATAGAAAAGAAAAGAAAGATACATTGAACATTTTCTGGTTTTAAAATATCTACCTATCTAAAGAACTCTTCTAAAAATCAGGATGATATACATGTTTCTACGTGCAAAGAACTCCTGGTTTTCAATGGCAAAATAAATTAAATTTTTTTAAAAAATTGTCAAAAGACTTCAATATCCCTGATTCATAATCATGTATGGTATTCAAAAACATATAAATATTATTAGATCATAAAAGATCTTAGTTCAATGTCTGGTTGTACCCAATGAAAGGTATGAAATGAGAAATAAATATTAGAGAGGAGGCAGAGCAATGGACCACAGGAGAAAGTTGAGGTTGTCTATTATAAACACGGAGTTTGAAAACCTAAGGTCTCAGTTCTTATGTCTCCTTCAGGGTCTCATAGGGGGGATAGGGCACCCAGTGAGAGCGATTGACACCCTCCTCTTTTCCCAGTGGGAGCATCAGAGGTCACAGTCACTGTGAAAAGATGGTTGACAACTTGTTTCTGAGTCAATCATACATTCAACAAATAACCCCTTGCTTTTATTACCAACCACATATCAAAGCTAAATGAAACTATCAGTCATGCTGTAAAATAATTAAAAAAAAAAGAAACTATCAGTCATTGTAAAGACTTGGCTATAAAGTTCCTATTTTAATTCTCAAGAACCCCAAACTCTAAACAATCAAATGAATGACTTGAAAAACCCTTGGTGCACTCACCTAATCAATATTTGTTAGTGATAAAAATGAATAGACAATTGATCTATGTAACAGAAGAGATGAGTCTCAACTAAGGTATGGTAAGAGAAAATCAGTGTTCACATGGAACATAATAATTAGTTCAATTTTAAAGCTGCATATGACCAGAAAGTGCTAAACAACAGTCACAAAGACCTGAAAGGACATATCAATGATCATGGAATGTTCACTCACTGACTAGTTTTTGTTTGTCTGATTGTAAATAATTGAGAAAAATCAGACTAGAATAAATTTTGCATATTATTTGTTTTAATATATTGGAAATTTTCTGTTGTCAATCATAGTGACTTTTCCACATATTTTCCACATACATAACTTATCTCCTGATATTAAATTGCTATTAAAAATGCTAAATGTCTTAAATTTTGTAATAGGAATCTATGCATCCATTTTCATAGTATATTTTGCTTTGTTTTTGTTTTCTTTTCAGATGAGCCCCATACCTGCGTGCCACCTCACTTGGCACGGTACATGGCATGCACCTGCTGGTTTCCCATCATATGACATAATTTTCTAAAGTGCCACCTGTGATGGAACATATTGTGCAGCTTCAATTTTAAAAGTTTATGAATATTAAAAGCAAATGTTACTGCTTCCTTGGATGTAGTTGGCTTCGTATTCTACTCTGCAAGCTTAACCCAGGTGTTGATTTAAAATTCAGTGGCACAAAATGATTATCTATCATTCTAAATTATCTCATATTCTTTTAATTCTTGATGTCTCTACAGCAGAAGCCTGGGGAACACTTCCTTTGCAATTGACCATATCCACATTTTGTCATTAAAGACTGAAGCTCCATCATTTGGAATTTCATTTGAAACAAAGATTCATAAGTGAGCTTTCCAACAGCTGCCTTGTCAGGTCTGTGAAAAGGGAAAATTAAGTCTACTATATTTATTCCAAGCCTCCTCTATAATGTATCTCATATGAGAGCTTAATTTTATTTTCTCTTTATCAAAAATAAGGCCTATCAAAGACACAGTATGTAAAAATTTATGTAAAATCATCACACAGATGGTGGATAAAACTGAAATTGTTGATGGAAATTTCTCTCTTTAGCATGCAAAATGAAATGGTATTTGATTCTTTTTATAATAAATAATAATACCTAGTGCTTACATTAAGTGACACTTAAATTTTATCAGAAAAGGAAAACTGATTATACTAAGGATAATAAACATAAAAAAAGGGAGTAAAATCGTGAAAAGATATTTACTTAATTTTTTCTTCTTTTTTTTTGTGGGCACCACTGCCTCTGGTGGTCATGGGCACCACTCAGTGCTGCTTCTGAGAGCCGCCACTGGATTTGAACTGCGAAGCCCGCAGGCAGCAGTCCTGCACTCAACCACTTACGCCACAGGAGCTCAGCCCAATAGTTACTTAATTTAGCCACTAAGGCAAAATGCGAATATATGTGGACTAAAGTGAGAAAAAATATTGCTTTTCTGACTCTCGTTCATACATACACATATTATTTCAATCACGTTTAAAGGAGCCTCTAGGTGTCTAAAGGGGATAAGTAGATAATCAGTAATATTTTTGTCTTAGTATTCTTAGGGTACTTTTACAAAAAGAAAATTCTTGTGCCATGGGAAAAGGTATGAAATTGGGGCTCACATAAAATTTTTACCATATTCTCTAAATCTCCAGAGTTCTGCCATGCATTTACGAAAATTCTGTCCCACATACCAACAGCTCTGAGAAGTATTAAGCAATTAAGAATTGAGGTCAAGAAGATCTCAGGAATGTGTAAAAGGTAAGCAGGTCAGCTTAGAAAGTGATGGTGATGGTTTTCTCGGTTCATTATAGAACCATATCAATAGATTTCCTCAAAGGGCACATGATAGTGGGGACGTATTAGGAAGACATTAAAAATATATAAACCTGCAAAGATGGAAAAGACCAAAAGAAGCCCTGAAGAATTGCTTTTCACGATGGCATTCTTAAAGGACTATCTAATGAGTGATTCAGAAGCCTTATCCCATCTACCCTATAGCCTTATGCCTCCGACTTATTTTCAATTCACAAACTAAAAGTTTTTTAAGAGTTCAAAATTAATATTCTGGAATCTGTAAATGAAGAGCTCAGAATTACTCTGTGGAGGATTAAATAAACAGATAGATTACCATCAGAAGTTTTCAGATCTAGAAGATTTGTTGGGAGACAATTGTTTTTCGATGGGTCTGTGTGTGTAATAGGGATCTGCTACACGTTGGACTGATAAATGCAACATCATTAGTTTGATGCCACCTGGTACTTTGTAGAAAAAAGATGAGGCTTTCTACTGCATTAAAGATTTACATTCTCAGGAATACTCAGTGGCAGTTCTATGCTGACCTATAGAATCTCTATGTATATATAGATATATATATAAAACATATGATATATTTATGACTCTGTGTATGTACACATATCACCATACCAGTTGTCTATCAGTTTCCTGCTATGCTGGAAACTGAGTCATTGATTTGTCTAATACCAGCAGGTCACCCGAGGTGAACAGTTTTCAGTAGAACTTCCAGACTAACTTGGACGTCTATAGATGGAATACACAGAAATCAAATTGATTATATCTGTGGGACAGAAGATGGAGAATTTTCATATCAGCAGCAAAATAGAAGTGTCGAAGCTGTGAAGCAGATAACCAATTGTGCTTATGTATGAAAGAGAGGACTTTCTACTTCCATAAAATATTGCAGTCTCAGGCTGAGCCCCAGTGACATAGTGGTTGTTTGCAGAACTGCAGCCCACAGTTGGTGCTTCAAATCCAGCAGCAGCTCTCCAGGAGCAAGGCTGGGCCTCCTGCTCCCACCAGGGCAGTGATGCCCCAAAACAAAACAAAACAAAACAAAATGTTATAGTCTCTGAAACAGGGTCAATTCTACTCTCTTATAAAGAGTAACTGTAAGTCGGAATTGGCTAAATAGCAGTGAGTTTGGTTTGGTTTCTGAAAATTCACGGTGGTGTTGAAGAAAGTGAAACAGGTCCACAATGTTCTAAATATGACCTTAAATGTAGCTCCCCCCACTTTTGAGAACATCTCAAGAGCTTATTTCATGCATTCCACACTAATGACTGAATATTGACGAGCTGTGGGATGACATTAAGGAAAAAGAACATTTTGAGAAGACAAAACCAAAATATCCTAATGAAATTTCTAAAAATCTTGAGTTAGAGAAACAAAAAGGAAGAACTTACTCACAATATCTTAAATTCAAAGAACCAAATTAATACCTAAAACTTTGATTTATAATATTGAAAAATTCTATGAGCAAAATATTGATTGATGCATGAAGAAACAAAAGAATGCACACTCAATGGACCCGAAACTCCTGATTGGCATACAAACATTTCAAGAGGTCAAAGAGCAATATTCAATGGTGTGGAAGGAAGGAGTCCAAAATATCTACCAAAAACAAACTTGCAAGAATTGAGAGAATACTTATCAAATGTTTCTATCAGCTGCTCAAGCATCGCATGCACTCACCTGTCTGTCCCAGGAAATGTGGAGGCTGGCTACTTAGCCAGCTAACTGGAAGAGACACATGCTTGTCCTTAGTCCCAAAGAAGGTGGCTGAGCAGAATGCTGAAAATATGGAGAAGTATCCCTGATTTCACATGGAAGTACAATTTTGCAGAACATCCACCAATGATTGTACTAGTACACTAATAGGAAACTGCCAGTCTCCTCCGGCTGGATTTAGAAGAATTGTAATAGGATGTGTAATTACTAATGGTGTATTGATCTTGGCTAAAAGCAGAGTGTGCCAATCCAGGTAAGCTAGAGGAACAAATTTCATAGACATGCATATAGATATAACGAAAAGGTTTATATACAAGAGGAACAGGACATTGAGCCCAGTCCAGTTCCAAGTCATAAGTCTGATATTAGCCCATATGCCCCAAAATCACTCTATAAGTCTCCTTCCGACTCACAAAGTCACAGGTCAGTGGGTGTAGAATCCCGGCGCTGGCAGAGATCTCCACATGGCTCCTCGCTTCCAGGTCTCAGCAGAAGCAGCTCATTGCTGGCAGAGGTCTCCATGTGGCCGCCCCAGCTTCAGAGGTCTGGCTCCATCAAGGCAAAGCCATGTGGTCTCTCCGCTGGTTCCTCCAGCTTCTCAGATGCTGCCATATTGTCTTGCCCGTGATTCATCGTCTCTGAGACTGACTCCCAGCCGCTGGGGGGAGATAGCTTCTCATCTTCACGAGGGAAATATCATGAAGTCACAGAGATTTCCCACACAGAGGCCTCATTGGCTATTCAATGGCTATCTCCAGATTAACAGGCTAGACTCCACCCCTACATATCAATTGTAAAATTAACATAAGCACATGACTGACACACAGAGAATACTGAAAAGATGCTTTGTTGACAATGAGAAGGCGTGATAGTTAGTTTTTTTATGCTAACATGGTACCTACGACAAGAATTTGTTGGAGTTTAACCTGTCAATCAGTTAACCGCATGGTGACCCCCTTTAGAGATGCTCCAAGGAGGACAGCCTCTCTCTCTTTCTCCCTGGCAGTACTGGTAGTCAGACCTGCATGCTGCCTGAACTAGGGGCCCTGCCTAACCACAGATCCTGTATTACCTGGGAGGCAAACCAACCTGTGACTCAAGGTGCACCGCTGTACCGAGCCATGCTGCTCCATGATGCAATGCACCACCTGCCTGGCCCTGCTGCAGGTGGGTCGAGTATACTTGTTTTGCCACCACTCCAGATGCTACACCTCTCACCATCCTCTTCACATCACTGCACAGGGAGGATTCACCAATGCCAGAACACTTAATTATACATACCTGGAAACTGCACAGGATCAAAAGGCCATTTTGCAAACTGAACAATGGAAAATTGCATGTTTTTAAAATCAAGAAAAGTATGTGTGTCAGTGTTGAATCCTCTCATCATACATATTCATATATATGCTGAGTAAATAATTATAAAAGCTGTATTCTATGTAGAAGAATAGCAGCAAGATTGGAGGAAGACTTATCAACAATCTTTGATATGCAGGTGGCACAAGCTTACTTGCTGAAAATGAGAGGACTAAAACACTCGGTGATGAAGATTGAGGATCGCACCATTCAGTATTGATTCAAACACAATGTAAAGGACACCAAAAATCCTGACAACCAAATCAGTAGCATGATAAACTGAGAAAAGATCGATGTTGTCAAGGACTTTGTCTTGCGTGGATCCACAATTGATGCTTATGAAAGCAGCAGGCAAGAAAATAAAGGTTGAGTTGCATTAGGTATATCAGCAGCACAAGCTCTCTTTAAAGTGTTGAAAAGCAAGGCCACTACTCTGAGGACTCAGGTGTGTCTGACCCAAGGCAGGACATTCTCAGTCACCTCATATGCCTATGAAATTTGGGCATGGGTAAGAAAGACTTGAGAAGAATGGGTGCATTTGAAATTGGTGCTGGCAGAGAATGTTGGAAGGACCGTGGTCTGCTAAGTGGGTAAACAAATCTGTCTTGGAATAAATATAACCAGAATGCTCTTTAGAGGCCAGGATTATCAGATTCTATCTCAGAGGTTTTGAACTTGTTGTCTGGTGAGACCAGTCCCTGAAGAAGAACTTCATATCTAATAAAGTGGAGGGACTGAGAAAAAAAGGCCCTTCACGAGATGTATTAACACAGAGGCTTCAGCAATGGGATAAAGCATAACAATCGAGGATAGTACGGTATGGGAAGGTGTTTATTTGGTTGTTCATAGGGGCCTTTCAATTTACAACCAACTGGATGAAACCTAACAACAACATAAGATTTATGTGTATATGTGTGTATGTGCATCTGTATGTGAATGTATATGTATATACACACACAAAAATGCTAGAGAGGGGATCAAAATGTTCCCCGGAACATTTTCCACAAACTCTTTGAAGGCAGCACATAAACACATGTATATCTATCTAGAAATTTATCAACATAGGCTTATCGACAAGAGTGGTTAAGTTCTTGATTGCCAATGATTAGGACTCCACACCCACTCTTGCAGAAAGAATATGTGACTGATTGATAGTGTACACACTTGTGGCTTTGGAGTCCTAGAGAGAACAAGAGTTAAATTCTTGACTATCAAGTATAAGGTGTCTACTTTGAATCTACTCTAGAGTTCATAAAAAGATAGAAAGACCTGGTGAAATATTTGTGGGTATTTCTTCCATATTATGTGGATGCTTTGTGCACATTGAAATATTTCCCCATGGAATTATTCACTACTGTAATTTGAGGCTGGATTTTTTTTCTCTTCATTCTGATCAACTGAAGATCAGCTGGCTGTGTTCCTTGATTGACCTCTCTCATGCGAAGTCTTTTCCCATTCCATAAAGCACAATTTCTCCAGTTGCCTATGAAACTTTCTATACAGCTCTTTTCATTATTTCTCCTTTTAAGTTTAGCAGCTCTGCTCATCCACCTTGACATTATATTTCTTTCCTCTCTTTTAATAGTATTACTGGCATATAATTCGCATATAATACAATTTAATAGTTCAATCATATTTAGATTTGTTCAATCGTTCCCTCCTATAAATTGCAGAACATTTTCTTCTTTCATAATTGTTAGTACCCCACTTCTCCCTAACCTCTTCTGCCATGTCCCTATGTAATTATTAATCCAATTACTGTTTCTGTGCATTTACCTTTCTTGGATTTCATAAACAGATTATCATACAAAAGAAAATCAAGAAACAAATGGAAAAACCAATAGCAATAACAAAACAAAAAGGAGGAAATTCTAATTTTTTAAAGTATATAATAATTAAGTGAATGATTTTTAAAGTGGGTCAAAATGGGCCTCAGACAGTGTTACATTTTAACCTAAGCCTCTCATTGCAATTGATTTTACAATGCTGCAATAGTGTCTGACAGAAAGCCCCTTATTCATATCACCAAGCTAGGATCTGAGGGAATTCACAGGAGCCCTAATCTATGTGGGTACTCCACAAGTGGATTTGGAGATTCCCCTGTTTTCAATATGGTAAACTTTGATATAGTGTCTTCCTTCAGATTTGAATTGCATTATGTACAATCCCTGAATCACAGATCCTGGTGTGTTATTTTGTGTGGACTTAGTTGACACCTCACATAGATGGCTACTTGCTTTAAGACAAGGCTTTAAGGCACCCCATTCAATTCCTCTTTTTCTTTCTTTTTTTAAAATGAATCATTTTATTGGAAGCTCATACAACTCCCATCACAATCCATTACAAACATCAATTGTATGCAGGCCACATTTACATACTTATTGCCATCATCAATCTCAAAACATGTTCTCTCCCTCCAGGCTCCCAGTATCAGCTCCCTATATTACCCTTCCTCCCCTCTCCCCCTTGAACCCTTAGTGATTTACAAATTATTATTATTTTCATACTGTACACTGTCCAATGTGTCCCAATACACTCTTCCCTATTGCCCATGTCTCAGAGAGGAGGCTACATGTAGATCCCTGAGATTGGTTCTCCCTTTCTATTCCTCCATCCCTCCATCCTTGTATTACCACTCCTATTACTAGTCTTGATGGATCATCTATCCTAAATTTCCCATGTTTCCAACTTCACTGTGCATCTTCTGGTCTAGCTGGATTTATGTGGTAGAATTGGGGTCATGATAGTGGGTGGAAGGCAGCATTTGGGAGCTAGGGGAAGGTTGCATATTTCATTGCTACTCCCCTGTATCTTAACTGGCTCATCTCCTCTTTGTAACCCCTCTGCAAGAAGATGTCTTCTCACCTATTGATGCGCTTTGGGTCCCCATTCAATTCTTTATGATGGTACCTTCACACTTCTTTTCTAAGTGATCTCTTCCTGAAGATGAGTATTGAGAAGGGCCTTTTGTTTCCTCATACATGATGCACTTAATTACATCCTAAAACGTCCAAAATCTGTATCATTAATATTCAATATGTCCAATCAGTTCTCAAAATGATCTCTAAATTCAGGTGGGATATACACAGAGATATATTTTTGTTATTTTGAACTGTTTTTATTTTCTTTAGCTTCAGTCTCAATCTACATATGAACAATTGAAGATTTGTTATAGTTGGTGCATGATTTTGTTTTGTAAATGGTAATCTCTTTCCTCAGATGTAGCATATTTAATTTTGATGAATGCAATGTAATCCCTCTTGCCTTGAATAGTAAATCATATCATCATGCAAATGAAAACGGATTTTACCAGTCCATTGCAATTCACTTATGACAATAATATTGATGTTTCTTTTATTTTGATATATTTTTCCGAGGTTCTTCATGTGACCTATCCATGTTCCAGTTATTAACTAAAGCTTACAACTTTGTCTTTCCCTCCGAGTATTGCTGCACCACCAGATGTAGGCTCCCAACTCTTAGCTCTTATAAGGCATGAAGGCTGGCACTATTTGAAGGGAGCAAGTCTACCTGGCATATTTTGTGTTTGCTCCAGCTTGAGTTAATTTCATTTCTACACAACAGGAAGTTTTCTGTTTGTAGTCTTGTGATTTTCAGGGGCTAAATTTTCATCTTCCTACCATTCTTATTCGGAACCTTCAACTGAAACCCCTTCACTATGACTCTTTGAATGCCTTGATTGTGTCGGAAATACTGGTGGCATAGTTTCTACCGCACAGCAACACCAGGGTACAACACACTGACAGATCCATGTGGTTAGACTATACGTTCTATGCAAACATCATATATGCTGCTTGCTGCAGAGGCAGTTAAACTATGCAGTGTGTGTGGCTTAGATGCTTGCAGAGTCAGTGAATTACTTAATGTGAGTCTTCCAGAAAAGTCTCTTAACTCCACCAAAGACCTTCTCCTAGATGGATAGATAAATTATGATGATGAGAGAATATACTGAGAGAATTCTCCTGTGAGTAACTTTAATCTGCATTCCCCAAGGTGCCATCTGGTGGTGCTAAAAATGGAGCCCTCTATGAAGCAGGAGAAAGGATTTCATTACCAGCCAGAGCCAGGAGTGGAGACCTCTGTACCTGACATGCCTGCCAAGTGAACCTTCTGGATCCTGAAGACAGTTTTCACGTCAGAGGAACAGCAGCAAAACCAGGAGCCAGTGCATGGAATATGGCAATGGACTTCCTAACCCACAGAGCAAGTAAAGCGAGGTGCTTTTGTCAGGAGGTTGGTTTGCAGAGTAGGACATTTTTGGGCACTTAATTTGAAATCGGGGTTTCCAGACTCAAGGAGCTAGAGCTCAACGCCTTCATTTTGAGGTTGATAGTGGAGTCGTATACCCCATTGATCATTATTAGTAGGCCTGAAAATATTTTGGAACACATCCTGATAGACAGCTATCTGACCTTGGCGAACTGGTATTAAAACTTGTCAAATTCTTTAATGAGCCTTTTAGTCATGGAATTTGCTTGTGAATTCTCAGTAGCCACTGCAGTGACTGTTAGAACCTGGGGATATAGTAGGGCGTAGATATTAAGAACACACAGTGCCATTCATTCGAGTCCAATTCATAGTGATCCTATATGACATAGAATGAAACACTGGCTGGCCCTGCACCTTCCTCACAATAGGGGACATACTTGAGCCCATTGTTGTGGGCACCCCATCAATCTAGTCCATGAAGTTCTTTTTATTTCTAACTTCCCCTCCAGGGGTTCACTCTCCTGTTAATGTGTCTACAGTACAGGAAATGAAATATCACCCCTCTCATTTCTAAGGAGCATTCTGACTATACTTTCAAGAATAAATCAGTATTTTACATTGCACCATCATTTTACCCTCAAGTGTATTTTTTACTTTATGGTTAATATGGTAGAAGAAAACATCATTTCCAAAGGTTTGGAAAGTGTATTTCTTTGCGAATCAATGTTCAAGGTATTTACATACTATAGGCACCATGTTTAGAAGAATACGTGGTGAAAGTAGTCTAGTTCTTCTCTACATAGAACATGTATTCTAGTGAATAATAAAGAAAATAAACAAATGTTAATTCAGTCGTCTCCAAATCTCTGAAATTAGGTTCAATTTAAATCTGTGATATTGGATTCAATTCAACAAGTTTTTATTCACTGAGAGTAATTATTGGATATTCAATATCTTGGCAGGGAATCAAGATTTAAATATTAGTTTTGGGAGACTAACATTGACATTTTAAATCTCCAAAAATTTTTAACAGATTTTTTTTAATGTTCTTACTGTTAAGATTGGTATTTATTAGGTGTACAATTAATGTTAGTATTAAAATAGATACTCCTGGGAACAACAGTTAAAATATCAAATGACACATTACATTGGGAAAATCTACTGAAAAAATCTTCAAAGTTTTGAAAAATCTATTTAATCACTATGGTGTTCTATCGCCAAAATTAGTCTTTAGAAATGCTTTTTATACATGTAGAAGATGAGAAATAATACCTTGGAATACTTTTTTGGTTCCAGTGGTCATGTAGGCAAGAATATTGGCTGTACCATGGATGGTAAAAAGAATGAGCACCTTTGTCTTAGAAGAAATGCAACCAGAGTGCATCATATTATGGTGCATGACCAGACTTAATCTTGCTTATTTAGGAATATTTATCATAAAAGAGAAATTCTTACAAAAAGACAATCTAATTGATAAAATTGAGCATCAGGGGGAAAGGGAGTAAGAAAAAGATCAATAACTAGATTAACACAATAAATGAAACAATGGACTCAGACATCTTATCAATCATAAAGATTGCTTAGGACTTAACCATGTTTTTTTTTGTTATTCACCAAGTCTCCAAGAGATGGAGCCAATTTGATGGCAAGTATCAACAATTGTAGTAGTAATTGTGCTAGTTGTAATAGATAATTATTGCATTTGTTAATAATGCACAATACCTCTTATGCCCATCTAGTACACATGTCAATACCTCAGCTATTTCTTATTTAAAAATACAATCAAATGTTTAAAGCTATCAAAAATAAACAAGTATTTCTACCACTATTTATAATATATTTTTAAATTCTCCTATTAGTAAAATATCTAGTGGGGGCTGGGAAGAGTAGAAAATAGCTGTCAGAAAAGCAGTTGGCACTGAGCAGAATATAGTGTAAGAATTAAAAACATGGTTACCTTTAAAGTTAAATTTAGAATATCAGTATGCACGAGATTGGTTAGAAGATAATTTTTTACTTTGTAAAAAAATGTGTAGATCCGCTCCTTTTAAAATGTCAAGTTGAATCAAGGCCTGTAGGAAGAGAGGAGTCATTAAGGTAAGAATAAAAAATAATTAAATCAGTACAATGTAATTATAATCATTCTCATTGTCATTTTAAAATGACTTGTGATAAGTTTTTTTTTCAGTCTTGACACTGTTGGAATTTTAGAACAGATAATGCTTTGTTGTGGGCTGCTGCTTCTTCCATTGTAGGGTGCTTATCAGCATCCCAAGACTCTGTCCACTTACTGCCAACCGTACCATTTTCTGTCTCCCGTCTGACAGCCAGAGACATCTCTAGACATTGCCAATGTGCCCTGCATTGGGGACCATGTCTCTATCACTTGAACACCAGAAGTCCTTTAAGTATGATTCATATATAAGACAGTTTGGCCAAATGGATGGAGGTTAACATTTTCCCTAAAATGTTTAGGGAAAAATACAAGTGCTAATTACTTAGATTTAATATTCTGAGATAATGTTCATAAGATATGAAAAGTATGTAAGTGTTACAACAAGTGAAAGCAGTTAGTGGAATCTCCAGATGTGAAAAAGGAAGAAGAGATGTGGATAATCCTCTAAGTAAATAACAATAGCGAATAGATATCATAGCTTTGTTTATTTCAATATGTATTTAAATATTGTACTTCTTGGATTACAAATATGAATTGAGATTAGTTAGAAATTTTGTCTAACTATGCAATCATATTTTGACTTTATTTTTAAAAGAGCAAAAATATGTATACTAAATAGGTTATTATCACTTTTCTCAATTATCCAAACAGTAATTATCTCTAAAAACTAACCTTAATGAAACACCTGGTGTCTTTAAGAAATTTAAATAATTTACCTGGGAATACATTTATCAGTAATTCTGATTCATTTTAAGGATGGAAATTTCCGGATTTGTTAGGACTTATTTATGATAAATGTGATGTTCACTTTGAGCCCTCAAGAAAAATGATGTAATATAAACAAAACAGAATAACACAAAGTCCCTAAAAAATTGTAAGGTATGCAGAGATATAGTGAAATGATCCTACAAAGTTTTTATTTAAAAAAATATTAAATTTCAGTCACATTGTTATAAAAACTCAACACCATAGCATATTTTTCTAATTCAATCTCATCAAGCCAATTCTGAGTCTATCAGACTAAGCAGAACTAATCCATGGGTAACAGAGACTGCCATTTTTTTTTTTTAGGCATCACTGCTCTCTGGTGGTGGGAGTAGGAGGCCCAGTCTTTGCTCCTGTGAGCTGGAATTGAACCTCCATCCCAGTGGGCTGCAGTCCTGCGCACAACCACTACGCCACCAGGGCTCAGCCTGAGACTGGCATTTTAATGACAGTATAGTTCTCATTTGATGTTTTCTAACCACTGGCCTGTTTGTTATGTTTCTCATAAGGCCTTTTATAAATCTGCAACACAGAGTATATTAAAAATTCAAATTCTTGTCTTTTTATTTTAATTATAAAAAGGAGAAAGCCTCTAGAAATTTACTTTTCACTGATATAGAAGTAGAATAGCAGCTGGCACCAACTGTGGCACATAGGTTCTGATTATGTGTCTTCAAGGCCACTGCCCACCCATGACACACTATAGTTTTGTGCAGAACATAACTACATGCTGCTGATCCAGGGTCATCTCCTTGTTTGATTATTTATTGAAACATCATGGTCCATTAGATTTTCATGGGTCAATCTTTTCAGAAAAGATCATCGAATGTTTCTTCCTATTCTATCTTAGCTAGAAGGCTCCATTAAATTTGATCTTCATTGCAACATAGAAAACAGAAACCTCCATCAAACCTTTTGGTTTATCATGTGATACACAGGCAAAATTTTTTTTACTTTCTGTTAGACAGGTTTCTCTAGAGAAACAAAACCAGGACACTAATAATTCTCTTTATATATTTATATAGATAGAAGGATATATAAGATAAGAAATAAATAGTTAACTAATCTATAAATCAGTACAATGACTCAGTGCAAATCACTTGCATGAGACAGCTATTAGACTGGCAGCTATTGGAGTCTTGAGGGTCACCGAGTAGTCTTCTGTAGAACAATTCCGGCTATCTGGCTAAACGCTGCAAACAGCAAAGAAGGTCACCAACAATCAGCCATATGACAGTGTCCAACAGTCCCCAGCTCAAGAGACGCATGTTCCTGGAGCGTGGTGAAGCAGGGCTTGAAGGAACCTCATCTTACACCTCCACAGTCCATGATTAGGTATTGCTTGGACGTCAAAGCACAAGACGACCATGGGAGCTGGCTGCTCCAAAGATCCAAGAACAAGAGAGCAAGGGTGGAGCTCGCCAAGCCATTTCTGTTGACACCCTTCAATTCATCTTGTGTGTTCATTGGCCATGTGGTCACAACAGACCTACCTATCATCTTTGGCCATGTGGGCACAACAAGCTTACCTATCACATATTCCAAGAATCTTGAGAATTCTATGGACAATGTATGTGGCATAGGGTGGGGTTCACTGGTTTTTGAGAGATTCCTCCTGTAAGTGACACAAATTTAAGTCTACAGTCTCTGATGCCTTATGTTTAGGAGGGCTCTTCAGAACATTCATGAAAAATGAAATTAAAAATAAAAATGAAATATATAAGTTGTATTTCTCAACATAGGTTCCATTAAGTTCAAGAAATTTGGGAAAGTAAGTAATACTAGTCATTTTATCATCCTTAAAGAACTGAGACTCTTGAGAAATTAACCAAGTCAATGCAGCTCTTTTTTTCTTTTCCTTTGTATATAGTAACTGAAGAAACATGGGTGCCCATTAAAGGGTTTTTAAGACAGAAAATGAAGTGAAGGAAGAAAGAACCAAATCAGAACTGTAAGATGAGTGTCTAATAATTTCACATGGAAATACTCACAAAATTGCCCCCTTTTTTGTGTTTTAAATAATTTTATTGGGGGCTCTTCTAGCTCTTATCACCTTCCATACATCAATGGTATCAAGCATATTTGTACATATACTGATATCATCATTTTCTGAACATTTACTATTTGAGTTTTGATGTCACCTTTATTTCCCTCACTCGTCCACCCCCGACCACTTTCAAAACCCCTCGATAAATTATAAATTATTATTTTCATATATCACAACCACCGCTGTCTCCCTTTACTGACATTTCTGTTGCTCATTACCTTGGGGTGGGGGCTTGGGGGATTATGTGTTCATCATTGCAATGGGTTCCCACTTCCTCCCCTCCTTCCTCCAACTTTCCCCTGCCCTCTTGGTGTCATTACTCCCATTTTCATTCCTGGAGGATTTAACTGACCTGGATTCCATGCGTCCTGAACGCTTATCTGTAGCAGTGCACACACTCCAGTCTAGCCAGAACGGAAAGCCAAGACTTAGGTCATGTTAAGGGGGCGGGGGGTGCATCAAAGAAATGTAGGAATACAGTGTGTTTCATTGGTGTTATGCTGCTTCCTGGTTGGCTCATCCCTTCTTTGTGACCCTTCTGTTGGAGATGTCCTACTCTCAACAGAAGGTGTTTGAGTCGGTGCTCCACCCCTGTCATTCTCAGCAATGTTTGTGTTCTTGTTTGCGGGGATAGGGATAAACTTACCCTTCTTTGGTGAAAGGTATAAGCATGAGCACTAGAGAAGGACTCCGGCGAACTTCCCCCGTTATTTTTCTGCTAACACTTTGGCTAAATTTGTCAAGACACTCTCATAATACCCAAATGTTGTTATTCTTAGGTTCTTCAGAAACCCAAGAAGCAAAATGCCTCAAGTATCACACCAAAAACCGGTTGCTGTGACTTTTTTCTTTTTGAATGGATTGTTTCCATCTTGTGGTAGGCATTGTTTTGGATCATAATTGTAAAGCCACATATTATCTCCTGTGGCAATTTTTCCAATAGATGCTTCAGGATATGATTCCAGTTTTTTCACGTTTCCATGAATAGCTCCCCTCTGTAAAGGATCTGCCGACAAATGCTTTGGAACCATGCTAGAAGAAAGTTTGCTCATTTAAAAATTTTTCAAGCAGTATTTTGCAAACAAATAATAGGGATGCCTATGTGTTTTTTATGATAGTTCCCTTCAATTATGTCATAAACAGATGAATAATTTTATCTTTCCAAATTGTTATGTCTGGTCTACTTATTTGTTTTTGACCTTGTTTTCATAAAGTACCAATGATTTCACCACTCATTCCTCCAAGGTTCACCATCCATCTTATGTCTCTTCTTGCTAAAATTTGAACAGATTCCATGTTGCTTTCATAAGGACTCTTTAAATTGATGACCTAAATGCTTCATGGGACCACAAAGTAGATTGCTTTCAGATACATTTCAGCAAATTTATTTTAGTGCAAAAAAAACCCAATCCCTGCCTTACATTGTTCTTCCCTTCCTCCACAGTTTTGATTGATTTTGAACCATCTACTCCTTTTTACTGCAACTTCATGCAGCAATTCCAAATCATGCTCTAAGAAACACCAATTAACAATAGGCACTGATAGAGCAAGAATATATTTTTCTTTTTATGTCAGCTACCTTAAAATGTTTAGTTTGAGGCAAAAATGGCATTCGCTTGTTTTTTACTGATGTATATAAAACTGACAATCTATGACATACAAAAATAGATGATTCAAAATATGCACAGACTTTTCACATAGAAATTTCAAATATTGTGAAGTAAGTGTGGAATGCACTGACCAAAATGGCCATCAAAGATAATATATAAATGTTTTAGAAGTGAATATTTTCATATCAGGTAATGAATAGAAGCATCCCCTATGATGAGTCATGGAAAGGAAATACAGTACAGTGGACACTGTTTTGAGCCAGGAAACTTTCAGTTTATTAATCTTAAATATGAATCTGTACATTTAATTAAAATATACCCTCCAAAATCAGTCCAGTTGCTCTTATATATAGAACTATTTCTTATACACATATAAGTGTTAATGGATTTGTTTCTTTAATGTACCCAAACTAACACACCATCCCACCATGTCCAGTCAGTTCTCTGGGACTGACTATGCACATCTTGCATGAAGGCATATTCTGATGTCTGCTTCCTTGATCATGGACCAACAGCCAACATGAGTTGAAATACAGGCATTATATAATTGTCCTGTGAAAGTGAATTGAACTGATCCTTTTGTGGACTAATTTGCTATTGCATATATTCATAAATGTCCTTGATTTTTTCCTCTCTAGAGAACCTCACCTAACATAGTGATCTACTTACTTGAAAACAACTGCCTATATCCTACAAGATGTGAAATATAAAATATGAAAGTTTGGGGTAGGGAACAGGGAAAACTCTAAGAAGAAGTCTGATAACATTCAGTTGCTGAACATTAAAATGATGACTTGAATGTAAACTCTCTTATAATTCCCTATAGAATGTTAAAAAGAAACTACAGCCTAGAAAACCCAATGATCAAGTCCCAGTATGGCAAATAATGTCCCTGAGAAAAAGAATCATTTCAATAACCTGCCTCCAAACCACCAAATATAGAATAAAACTGTTCGGTGCCTTTGTATTAGTTCTAACTCATAGAAACTCCATGTACAACATAGCAAAGCATTGCTCAAATCTTTGTGTGTCCTCCTGCCTAATCTGGCTGTTTGATTCCATTGTTGCAACCACTGTGTTGATCCATTTGGCTATGAGTACTCTTGTTTTATCTGACCCTCACCTTTTCCAATACGATGTCCTTCTCAGGGGACTGGCCTCTCTTGATAATATGTGGAAAGTACATGAGATAAAGCCTCATCCTCCTCACTTCTTAAGGGATATCTGGCTATCCCTTCTTCCAAGAAGGATTTATTCAATTTTCTGCCAACTCTTGCTATACCCATAATTGGCAAAATGCATACATGTTCTCATTCATCTTTATACAAGTTATCAGAGGTTAATTTTAATGTTGTTTTATTATATTTAGATTTCTGGAGGGTCTTAATGGCCCACAAGAGAGGGCACAGGTACGATGCCCTCTGCATTTGCATAATTCATGCATGTTCTCATCCATCTTCATACAAGTTATCAGAGGTTAATTTTAATGTTGTTTTACTATATTTGGATTTCTGGAGGGTCTTAATGGCCCACAAGAGAGGGCACAGGTACGATGTCCTCTGCATTTTGTCCAGTGCAAAAACCCAATGGCTTTATACAATGATTCTCAACCTTCCATATGTTGTGGTCATACAATTATTTTCATTGTTACTTCATAACTATAATTTTGCTACTGTTATGAATCATCATGTAAATACCTGATGTACAGGATGTGTTTTCCTTGTTACAAATTGAACATAATGAAATCATAGTGATTAATCACAAAGCAATATAATTATATATTGTGAAATATTTATTTCTGATAACAAATAAGCGAAATTTTGTCTTGAAGCATGATGTAGCATGGGTGACAATCTTGACTCTGGGTGCTCGCATGTGGACATATCTGCACATGGGCAGACGCACCTGGAGACGGAGAGAGGAGCTACGTCACAGTTCCTAAAGCCATCAGAAATATGTGGTTTCCCAGGGTCTTAGGAGATCTCTGTGAAAGGGTCATTTTATCCTCAAAGGGGTCATGATTCATAGGTTGAGAACCACTGCTTTAGCACAATGTAAACGTCCTATTTCTTTACTGCTTTCTCTCTATGGGACTCAGCCAACTATATTTATCCTGGGAATCCTTAGTAATTTCTTCCAAACCTAGAAACAGGGTAACTCGGCTTGTTGCCAGAAACTTGGGTAAGAGTATGAAGGAGCTTCAAAAAACTCATATAAATAATAGAATTGCTAGATCATGGAATCTTTACATAAACATTTTGAAACCTCCTGTGTTAGTCTGGGTCAACTAGAGAAACAAACTCATAGACATCCATGTGTATAAGCAAGAGCTTTATATAGAAGAGCAGCTGAATATTAAGGGAAACAGCTCAGCCCAGTCCAGACCAAGACCATAGGTCCAATATTAGCCCATTTGTCCAAAACAGACCTAAAAAGTCACCTTCAGACTCATGAAACACATGTGAGGATGCCAAATGCAGGAAAATCATAGGCCAGTGGGTGAAAAGTCCTGTGGATTCAGTGGCATTGTGAGCATCTCAGCAATGGGAAGGGGCCCCACGTGACTTCTCCAGGGCTGTATCAGGGTAGGTCCATGTGGTTTCTCCTCCAGGAGGTCTCTCAGGGTGTCAGTCTTGGCAATGGAGAGTCTCCAAGGGAGTGAGCTGAAAGTCTCTTCTGCCTCCAAAGAGGAAATCCAGAAGTTCCCAGAATTCTCAAGAAAAGACCATGCCCACACAGTGTCCTAATTGGCTGTGACCCAAATGACAAACTAGATTCCACCCCTTCACTCTTTTTTTTTTTTTTTGTGGACATCACTGCCTCTGGTGGTCATGGGCGCTACCTAGTGCTGCTCCTGGGAGCCGCCACTGGATTTGAACTGCCAAGCCCGCAGGCCGCAGTCCCGCACTCAACCACTTACGCCACCAGGGTTCAGCCCCACCCCTTCACTCTTAATCCTCTCCATTCCCAAATTGAAAACAAATTATGTACTGCCACACCTCCTTACATTTTCCTATGACAAGCCTTCTACCAACAGCAAAATAAAGCATATTCTTCCCAAAATATATTTTGTTCCTTGAGGATAAGGACATGAATTCCTGAGTTAACCACCCTACAAAATCTTATCCCCATATATACCAAGTTTGACCTAAAGCAGAAATAATACTCCTGTGCTTACTCAGAACGGCTGATAACAATTTAACTTTTGTTCTGTTAAAAGGTCTGCCATGAGTCCAAGTCGAGTCAATCACATTGAGTTCTTCGTTTTTGCTTTTTGGTTTGGATGTAGAAAGGTTCAATTATTAGTATGTCACAAAATAATTTGGGGAGAAAAAGTGATAGTGAAATACTGCTTTCTATCTCTCCTCCATACTTCTTTAAAAAACATCACATTTTTTCTATTTTCATTTTATTGCAGAGCATCTTGGGCCACAAAGTATTACCTTGGAGGCTACATGAGACATGTTGGCCACCAGTTTTACGCCTCTTGTCTAGATAACTACAGGGCCTTGTGTTCATTTTTATCCTGAAACGCTGGTCCTATACAAGGGGGCTATCCTGCCAAAGTCAGATTTGCCATTGGAGCAGAGCAGAGCTTTTGCTGTATGCATTTTTCTTGCTGGGCAAGCATCTGCCAACTCACTCTGACATAATGAACCCAGTGGCGTCACCTGGGAAGATTCTTGCTGGTCATTGTGAATGTTTTCATAAAAGCAGTTTCTCTCAAACCCCATTTTTTGTGATGACCAATTTAAGAGAACAGTGTATGGCTGTGAGATTGTGTTTCCTGAATGGGAAAAAGGCCACAGAAACTGTTGTGAAGTTGAATAAAACTTCAAGGACAGTGCTGTGCATAAAGGTTAAGTGTACGTGTGAGTTTCTCATTTCGAAATATGTGAAATCTCAGACAGACCTCATTCTAAACATTCCTTAGCTTCCTGGACAGACAACATTTCAACTCATAATGCATTTCTAGTTTGTTCCTCTTGGTCATATGGTTTTTTTGTTTGTTTATTTAATTAAATACAGAACTTTGAAGATTTTTTTTTCATTTTTTGGGATATGCCCTTGCATTCCCTCTTTTTAGAGACCTTCTTCCACTCTCATGTGTAAATCTTATGCACATATTTCCAATCTTCTTCATGGTCTTCTTTAACTCTTTCCTATAGTTCCACTCTTTATTTAAAGTGCTGCTACATTCTGTTACCTACTTAAATATGTTGTTGTTTGAGTGTGTTTTTTTTTTGCAGTATCAGTGAAGTTGGCTTGGTCACGTCTTTCTAAGGAAACACCTTCTACCATTTTGGAGGGTGGGGTGCCATGGTGTATATAGGAAATGCTATTGTTGATTTTCCCATCATTCTGCTTTTCCTTTGCTTATACAAAACATTGTATTGTTCATGCAATGCTAAAAGAAAGACACTGACATTTTATATTTGCTTCTATGACAAAAAGATATTTTGAGAAAAAAAAAACTATTAATAGGAATAGATTTGCTTTGTGTGAGAGGTTTTTAGGACTGTATAAACAGTAGCACATAGCCTAGTCATTGTGTCTACATAACAAATGTTTCGTTTCACTGACTAACAATTTTTCTGATAGATCACATGATAACAATTAAGTGCCTCCATTATTTGAGAAAGGACAGAGTACTGCATTGAAGTGAAGTGAAGTGAGAATATAACTTTAACACAAAATTATCCCTAGAGAGGTGCTTGATTGAAAGTCTGTGGATCATGAAGTAAGATACTGAGGAGAAATTCCTTGATGACTTCATCATTCATTTATTAGAGCATCATCATGTGAAACAAATTACATAGCTTCTCACTCTTACCTTCACATCAAACAGTGAAATTCTGGGATTAAATAGTTTCTAACACCCACTTTTTAAATCAAATATATTAATTTTAAATTGCTAACTTCATTGTCTCAAATTAATTTTGAAATTCAACTAAGAAATAATAAAATAAATGTAACACAGAAGAACATAAAACAGTATAGTGAATTCCATCTACAATCATGTCTAGCATTTGGACACTATTATTGTTTTGTTTTGTTTTTCAGACTAAGGAAAGGTTGCCATTTACTATTAGAATTAAAAATGAGGACAATAACTTCACCGATATTCATGAAGAAAATTGGCAATGAGATATTACACATTTATAAATTAAGGCAGCATTAAACCTAAATCCACACCTTTCATTTGAGGAATCTTGGCCAGACCCTACACTGAGCACCTTTCTGCTGCAGCTAAGAGAGGAGAGAATTTCTAGCATCATTCAGTCTGGTAACCAACCCAAAAGACTGTGCAAAACTTAATAGAGATTTAAAATACAGTGGAATTAAATTTATGATTCTTTGTGTATTCTTTGTGTATTCAACTTGTTCTCTTTCAGGTGTTTTTTTTTTGTTATTAAACAATATGTTTTAATCATTTAATGATAATAAAATCCTATAAGTGGATCAATAAACAACATGGTGGTAAATGGAGAAAAGGATGAAATTGACAAAGATGTCATATTATGTGGATTCACAATGTCCATGGAAACAGCAATCAATAAATCAAATGACATATCAGATTGAGAAAATCTGTTACAAAAGACTTCTGTGAGGTTCTCAAACCAAAAATGTAACATATGGTTATGCTGGCCCAAACCATGTTATTTAACTTGCCTCATATGAATACTGAATCTTGGAAAGAATTACTGAAGAAGAATTGATGCCTGAGATAGTTAAGGTTTTTTGTGTGCCAACCTGGCCAATAAACACATGTGGGAGTAATTGAAGGGAGGAGAGATAAATGGCTCAGTGGGCTTTACCTTTCAATTTCCCTGATCTCTAATTTTCTGAGGGTCAGACCAGCATGCAGCTGCCTTAGCCAGTTCCCTGCTTCAGCTGACAAGACTCACTTCCTGCAGACATCCCTGAAGAGAAGCCACATGGGCCTACCCTGATGCAGCCCTGGGTGCTGAAACAGCCATGTGGAGACCCCTGCCAGCACTGAGATCTTTACATGTTCCCTGTTTCAGCTTTCCTCCTGCAGGCAATGTCATTATATGTGTTTTGTGAGATTGAGGATAACTTTGTAGATTGGCATCGTCTGATGTGAGCTAATAATGGACTTTTGGGCTTGGACAGCACTGGGTTGATACTTTCTTTATGAAATTTACCTTTTATATAAAACTCTCTTTTACACAAATGAGTTTCTGTGGATTTTGTTCCCTAGTTTACTCAGACTTAAACAATTCCTTTAGTAACCAAATGTTGAAAGTACCACAAATTTCCCGAAAAAAAAAAAAGAATAAATTTATCTTGGAATACATTGAGAACACTTCATAAAGAAAGGATGGTGAGATTTTTTACCTCGTGCACTTTTGACATGAGTCTGATTTTTTTTTAAAAAATCTCTGTATGAAGATAATCATGCTTTGTAAAGTAGTCTTCACAGATTACAAACTCATTGGGACAAGTAGAAGTTCAACAAAAGGTAGTTGCAACAAGGATCTTAAAAATACCAATGATTGTGAATATATCTCAGGATTTGACAGTGCTTTGTTCATCCAAACAAATTGAAAATTTGAAAGAATTTTAGTTCATCCAATAATAGACCCATTGTAACCCATATTTTTGTGGCATGGTTCAACGATAGCAATTAATGTTTTAGTTTTATTATTTCCATACAGTCATATTGCATTAAATGTCAAATACATGGTGATGACCCTAACATTTAAATATCTACTTCCAATTTTAGCATAGATGAGATCCTATTCCTAGTTAATGTTCCTCAAATAGATGTCTCTGTAATTTCTTAAAATTCTGATTCTGGAAATTCTCTGTTTAAAGTTACCTACTTATAAGTCAATGCAAATGTTTAAAACATCTCAAATTTGACTTGATCAAAACCTATTTTTATTTTTCTTACACTCAAAATATTTCCATGCTCCCACCCCCCAAATTCCACATGACCATCCCCAAACTGCCTCAAACTGACAACCACCTACCCTTTATCCAATAATAGATCCAAAATCTTATAAAAGGCTATTGGAAAATAATTTCCCATGGAACTACATTACTGGATTGGGATTCTTTTTTCAACATACACTCATATCTAAATTATAAGAAAAAACACAATATCAAAAATAATATATTTCTACTGTGGAGAAGAATCTTGCTCATATAAAGGTTAAGTGGGAGACAATTTAGATAGCTTTTGTTTGTGTGTTTCTATTTTGACTATTTAGTTTGGCCACCATTCTCAGAAGTTTGTCAGTAAGCACCAAAGCTGTGATCTAATATAATATAATCTGCTTTTTGAGCAGCAGGCAGCTGTGATATTGTGGAACCCTCTGGATCAGGTCACAGTCTTTTTTCAATTGGAAGAAGTTTCCCCAGGGGCGTGGCTTGATCTTATTTAAGTAGACATTGTGGTAGGAGTTGTCTGGGTCTTTATCCTGTATCTGTTTCCCTGAATTCATGCCACATAGCCCGCTGATCCCAGTGTACCTATAATGCTCTATCAATATTAGCTATTTATATAGAGTATATAAGTATATGTGGCTAGTATATAATATAGTTAGCTATAACAGCTAATATTGATAGAGCATCATAGACCAGACTATATATATAATTCATACATAATATACATGATTTCCCACAATTCTATAAGTGCCTTTATCTTGTATATAATGCAATGAGGAATCTGGGGTTTATTTTCTAAGTTATTGACTTGGTTCACAAAATTAGTAATGGGAAGACTAAAACTCAAACTACAGTATTAGTTATCATAGTGTCTCCATTGACATACCTTAAAATACTTGTTTCTTTCCCTTGTAAAGTTGCCTATCTAAGTGCTTATCATCATCCCTAATCTTTCTGTATATTTGGTCCCCCCTCTGAGCTATCACTTCCTTCAGATCTGAGATCCTCTTTTAAAAATGTCTCTGTCATTTCATACGGGATCTGACGCATAGTGTGCTAAGGATTTGAAAACCGAATAAAGGCAATCCTGACATGTATCATGCGTCTCCCTGAGTGAGCTGTGCTAATGACGGCATATTACCTTCTAAGTGAACAGAGGCAAGTGAAGGATTTTTTCATGCTAAGTAATTTCTAAAGAAAACTCTTATATAGCATTTATTAGATAAACACATGGTTTTAAAACAGTCATATATTATCTCATTTAATTTCCTGAAAAGTTATGTAGAGTTAGGAACTATAATTATGGCCAGTTGACAGTTCCAGAAAACAACACAGCGAAAGTTGTTCAAGGACATAGGAAATGAGCAATAGGAACGAGTGTCAATCCCCTTAGCGCAGACTGAGTGCACATCGCAGAGACTGACTGCTCCCTCTCAGCAGACTGATGTCTGAAATGCACTTAGAAATGTCATATTAGAATAACATAGATGAGAACTGAAAATTAGCTGATTAGAAAATATAATAACATTGTCACAAAGGGCTTTAAATGTTTATTTCAACATAAAAAAGAGCCTATGTTTTCCTAAATTCCAAAGTGAGCACAATGGATTTACCACCAGGCAAGACTGAGAAGTCTTTGTGAATTGACTTCCGATTACAAGGAGTATGCTCCTTGACACTATTTCCTAGGAAACAAGTTACTATTGTTCTGGAAGTCTAGACAAAGAACGATAACATTTTCTGAGGGAAGAACATTTTACATGGTACCTAAAAGGGAGCAAATGATCAACACATGGGCATTATCTCAAGCATTAAAAGCAAATAAAAACAAAGGAAATTAGAAATGAATATAATAGCATGTGGAAGTTCTTCAATAGAGTCTAAATACCTAAACGTCAATATTTTATTGAAAATACCTTGGGAACATAAAATTTCTTTAAATTGTTCTTTATTGACAGTAAAATTATATATAAGGTTAATAAACATTTTAATACATTTTTGTTGGTAAATACAAAATGAAGATCTAAAATGGAGACAGAAATGTTCTCCATATTAAAAAATCCTATGATGATGTACTGTTTTTATAGATATAGTAATGAAAATAGAACCACTCTTATACACCCACACAACAGATGTTATTAAATATTTGCTTTCTATAACTTAATATAGCACACCAATAAAAGCATTTTCTTATATAGAAATACTAAATGATATATATTCTTTAACTGATGCAATACCATACGTTTTTGTATTTATAATATATATCTAAATTCCTATGAATGTCAGGTTCTATGTTTGTACACTGTATATGACTAATTTTCATGTTTTTATTATTATGGAGACTGGGAGAAGAATAACTGGAGATAGAAAGACAATATTGAGGGCAGTAATTTATTAAAATATATTACAAATGAATTCTTCCACTAGTGATATTTATGAAAAATCATTACAATTTATAAAAAGCATAGATGTTCCTAATACAGAGTGGCTACATTTTGTCTCCCATCATTTGTGGTATGAGAGGTGGGAGAGGAATACATAAAAGACCAACTATAAGGTGAACATGAATAGAAACAGAGTTCTCGTATTTTTGCATTCAAATGTCCAAAACACATTTAAATAACACAAATATATAAAAATAAGAAGAAGTTCATCAAATAGGGCCACTTGCATATATATAATAAAGAAATCCAGTGCTGAGGCAAGAGGTTCCTTTTGTCAGCTGCTAAAGGAAAGAGGTGAAAGTTGAACTCTACACAGAGGGATTTCAGAAGAAAAACCTAACAACCTGCTTCTGAAAAATCAATGTGGAAAATCCAGTTTCTACTCTTGACAACCAACGACTCCTCGTGAGTCAGCATCGACTCAATGCTATCAGGCTACATATAATTGAATGCTACCTGTTTGTAACATACATGATTGACATAGACACTGAAATGCGTCATTCTATTAAATGAAAAGTGCTATCTCAAACACTTAACTTGCATCTTTTACACCAGACCATGCCATCATTGAATCCAGTCCACAAACCATTCCAGAGTCCATCTTCATCACTTCCCAGTTATGTTGTCTGAGATATAGTGTCTTTTAGGATGTCACTATGGTATGATACATAGAAAGGATATGGTAAGCCATGAACACCCATTCACAAAATATGAAAACCACTGGTTGCTTTAACTTGTTCAGACCAGATTGGACCCATTCAGCATGGTATGGCCATACACAATTGAAAGTCGGAGGGTGGCAGGGAGTTTCCTGGGGCTGACTCTGGGTCTGGAAGCCTAATACATAGCCACTTTGCTATTGCTGCATAACAAATATAAAGGAGGGAATGGTGTCTGAGTTCAATCGTTTTCGGAAGGCAATGGTTGGTAATGAAAGCTCAAAATCCATTGGCAGGGTCCACACAGGAATAAAGTCTGCCATGAATCACCTCTGCTTATAGTTCAAGGAGGTAAAATAGTCCAGTTATGAGATAGAGAACCCTGTAAAGTCAATTATGGAAGATTTAGTTTGGCTAAAATGTAGTGTCTCCTCGTTTGATCTACCTGTTAACCTACTTAGGAAAAAGTGAAGGGAATATAGCTGTAGATTAAGCCAGTGGTAAATCTCCTATGAACATGGACTAAGGATGTGAATATCCTTGCCAACATATAAAATGTATTAGGAAATGGATTTTTGCAGAAACAGGTCAATTAAAATATAGCACTCTATTATTTTATATCCTTATGATCCATTTGAATTTTTCTAGTTTTTAAAATTTTTTGTTTTCCTTATGATTAATTTTTTAGACTATATTATTTTTGTTATGATTTTTTGATGAGTATTTTCTGTATTTGAAATCCTGGATTGGTAAATCTATAGATTAAGTGCATTTGGGGACATGGTGGGGGAGTATGGAGGAAATGGGGAGCTATTAATGAAAAGTAAAAAAATGAAAACATGCTCTAAAACTGATTGAGGTGATTATTAAACCACTCTTCATAATGTGATAGAATTATTGAATTGTATGACATGAATTATATGCAATTAAAACTCTTGGGGAATTTCAAAAAGCAAGTTCACTAACTCCATATTATGTCATATTCTTATTAATGATGATAATAATGCTTGCAAATATGAAATAATCCTCAAACAATCTAAAATAAATATCCCATTTCTTTGCTTCTTTTTTCCTCTTGCTTTAGGTGACCTGGATAAACATTCTAAGCCAGCATTGATTGAGGTTGTTTCAGGTCACCATGTCTTCCCCCAAAAAGTACTTTGTGGTTGGAAATAATATAATTGAAAAAGTGCTCTGTAATACAAGATACTTTTGCTAGGACTTAAATACAAGGTGACTCTCTTTTCTGAGATAATTTTTAGAAAATCACATTTTATATTGACTTAGTTCTGACTCACAGTGACTTTCCAGATGACAGAACAAAGCACTCTACTGTCCTACTCCAACCTCAGAATCATTTCTACATTTGAGGGTATTGTCTCAGCTGCTATTTCAAATTGTCTCATTACGAAGATCTTCCTCTATTTTACAGACCCGTCACACCTGATGTTCCTCCCCATGGACTGGTTACATGTCCCAAGTAGTTGCGATGAACATTCGCTTTTTCTTCTAAAAAGCATGGGAGTTGTACTTTTTACAAGACAGATTCTTGTTCCTCTGGAATTCCATGGGACATTCAATATTCCTTGCCAGTACCATTATGCATCTGCATTAATGGTCTTCAGACTTCCTTATTCATCGTTCTCCTACACCTGTATAACACGACATTAAAAACCACCCCCCACTGCCCTCAAGTCGGTGCTGACTCAAAGGAAACCCCGTGGGTCTATTTTTGACAGTAGTGGAGAAGCTAATCTTTCTCAGGGTGAGCTGCAGGTAGTTTCCAATGCTGATCACACTGATGGCAGGCCACGGTGTAACCACGACACCACCAAGACGTGGAAAGAGATCACTATAACAACACAAACTTAAACATGGCTTGGAACCTCAAAATGGTTCCTTAACTTGTTTTTTTCCCCAAAATTGTATTATTGGGTGCTCTTACAACTATTATCACAATGCATACATCCATCCATTGTATGTCAAGCACATGTGTACATTTGTTGCCCTTATCGTTCCCAAAACATGTGCTTTCTACTTGAGCCCTTGATATCAGCTCCTAATTTTTCCTTCCTCCCACTCCCTCTTCTCATATATCTTTGATAATGTATACATTATTATTAGTCATATCTTACACTGTCTGAGATCTCTCTTGACCCACTTTTCTGTAGTCCATGCCCCAGGGAGGAGGTTACATGTAGATCCTTATAATCATTTCCCCCTGTCTGCCCCACCATCCCTCCATCCTCCTAGTATCACCACTCCTGAGAGTTCATCTGTCTTGGATAACCTGTGTTTCCGGTTCTTATCTGTACCAGTATACACCCTCTGGTCTAGCCAGATTTGTAAGGTAGAATTGGGATCATGACACTGGGGGAGGGGGGGAGGAGGATGCATTTAAGCACTTTCATCTTTGCTACCCTGCACATCTCCTTCCCGTAACCCTTCTGTGAGGGTAAATCCAGTTGCTTACAAATGGACTTTGGTTCCCCAATCTGTACTTCCCCTCCTTCAAAAGAAATGACTTGTTTGTTCTTTGATGCCTGATTCCTGATCCTTTCAATACATTGTGATCACACAGGATGGTGTGCTTCTTCCATGTGTATGTTGTCGTTTCCTAGCTAGTTTACTTTCCTAGCTTGTTTACTTTCAAGCCTTTGAGAATCCAGACACTGCATCTTTTGATAGCCATACACCCTCATCTTTCCTCACCACATTTTCTTATGCACACATTTGTCTTCAGTGATCATGTCAGGAAAATGGGCATGCAATGATAAGATTTTTAGTTTTTTGATGCCTGATGACTGATCCCTTTGACACCTCATGGTCACAAAGCCTGGTGTGCTTCTTCTTGTGGGATTTGTTGCTCTGAGCTAAATAGCTGCTTGTTAACTTTCAAGTTTTTAGGACCCCAGATGCTATATCTTTTGATAGCGGGGCCCAACCAGATTTCTTCACCACACTTACTTATGTACACATTTGTCTTCAGCAATTGTGTAAGACCATGAACACTGTGGAGTGCCAATTTAATAGAACAAAATTTTCTTGCATTGAGGGAGTACTTGAGTAGAGGCCCAATGTCCATCTGCTCCCTTAATACCAACCCTATGAATATAAGCAATATAGATATTTCCATATCATCATATATAAATATGTTTGCATATGTTTATACCTATATTTAGACCTCTATAAATTCCCTTAGTCTCCTCCTAGTGCGTTCCTCTATTTCCATTTACTTTTCTTTGGAAATGTATTATTTATTTATTTATTTATTTATTTATTTATTTATTTGTTTATTTATTTAGGGGGGCATCATGGCCTTCTGGTGGTCGTGGGAGCTACCTAGTGCTGCTCCTGAGAGCCGCCACTAGATTTGAACCGTCAAGCCCGCAGGCCGCAGTCCCGCACTCAACCACTTACGCCACTGGGGCTCAGCCTTCCATTTACTTTTGTAACACATTTGCTCAAATAAATGGGTCATTTCTTGGATAATGTTTCCATAGACATTCGTTGGGTATCAATAAAATTAAATCCTTGATTACTGTAGACTTGTAGCTTTTTATCGCGATGCCATGGTATTGCCTACGGGTTCATTTCAGAAGAGTTTTGTTTGGGGTTATGCTACAATGCATTCCATAGATGGTTTTTATCAGATGCCCTTCAATTGGTTCTCACTCAGGGTGACACTGTTCACGAAGTGAAACCCTGCGCCATCCTCCGAATTGCTGTATCTTTTCCTCTTTTTGTAGCCCCCTTTGTCACCTCTTCTTTCCCAGAGATGGTGTATCCCAAGAAGATCCTCCACGTATGAGTGGACGTCTCGTCTTGCCATTATTACTTTCAAAGAATAGTCTTGCAGTCCTTTCCAAGACAGGTTTGTTTGTTTTTGTTGTTCTCGCTGTTCATGGTATTTTCGGGATACTTCTCAACACAGTGATTCAGATGCATCCAGTGATCTTTGCTTTTCTGTATGCTGTGTTCAATTTCATGTGCATGTGAGGAAGTTGAGATGACTGTGTCTTGTATCAGGTGTCCCTCAGTTTTCAAGGTGACATCTCTACTTCTTAATGCTTAAAGATATACTGCGTAGGAGTGTTTCCCAGTGCAATATGTTGTTCAGCCTCTTGGCTGCTGCTTCCATAGTATTGATCCTGGATCCAAGTAAAATGAAATCCTTTCAAATTTCAATCTTCCCTCCACTTCTCATTATGTCATCACTTTGTCCAGTTATGGGGATTTGGGTTTTCTACACATGGAACTTAAATTGATACAAAAAGGTTTCTGTATTTGGATTTTACCTCCAAGTGCTTCAGGTCCCATTTTCCATCATCAAGGCTGATGTGTCATTCACAAAGCACAGGTTGTCAGTAAGGCTTCCTTAGGTGAGTGAATTTGGACTTTCATTTGGAAAGGGTGTTTCCTGCATTTTCCTTCCCTCTCTTCTTGTCCGTTGGCATTCTTCCCATACCCTCCCTGGTCATCCCAGCTAGTTTTTATTTGAAAATAATTTTTCCTTTTTTAACTTTTTATATTAGTCATGCAGTATTTTTCTTTATGAAGCTAACTAATTTTTCTAAGCACAATATCTTCCTAATCCATTCATGTAATGAGATGTTTGATAGTTTCATATGGTTGTATAGAGATGCATAATATTCCACTGTGTGTGTATGCCAGAGTTTGTATTCCCATTCCTCCACAGACAAGATTTTGGTTCTTTCTATCATTTTGATATTGTAGATAACACTGCAATGAACTTGAGCATGAATATATTAATTCACACTTTGTATAATCAAAATAAAAAATACGGTTCTTCTTCATGAAACATCAAATAGAAATGCCTATGATCCTGTAATAACTCTCTTCCATATGAAGAACAATTTAAAATTATACCAGAAGTATATAAATGTATGTATTTCCCCACATCCTCTCCAGTATTTGTTATTTTGGATTTTTATTTATTTATTTAATCACTGGTTTTGTTTATTTTTCCAATGCCATTTTATTGGGAGCTAAAATATATATACATATATATAAAATATTGTTCTATAGTTCAGTTACATCAAGCAGTGGGTTTCTTTTAATATTGATGGTACAATTTGGAGAAGAATATTAATGATGGTTGTACACACGAAGAGTATAATTAATAACACTGAATGAAAGTTAATATTCATTGTCATTAATATTCATAGACATTGCTCAATGGAAGAATAATTTGTTTGGGATATTTTTGGCACAGTTGAAAAAATAATACTATATGAATAAAAAGAATAACAAGGGAGAAGAAAATATTCTAAAAGTGATCGTGTTAATCATGGTACAACTCTTCTTGATATGATTGTATTATTCAATTATATATGAATAAGCTGTCAATAAAACTTTAATTTTTAAAAATATTGTCAGTAGACGATAATTGAAAGAAAGGCATGTTCTTAGTTTTACTTTTTGTATTGCTTGAAATATTAATCATCCTTTATTTTGTTCTGTAACTTATACAGGGCTCAGTGAGGACAGCCTCTATTTCCCAGTGTCAACCGAGGAAGCTCAGCGAGAACCTGAGAATTTGCTTCTAGCCTGGCTCCCTTACATCACTAGTCAGTTGGTCCTAGCTGGTGCCTGAGATATCAACTCCAGCTCTATGATGAGGTCTCACTCTTTCTCCAGGAGGATTGCTGCATAAGATACTTGGAGTTTTCCTAAGGGGAATTATTTTGTTTTTAAAAAAGTGATATAGCACCATTTCTGTCATATTCTGTTTGGCAAACAGTGGGCAAATCTACACAGGTTCAAGAAAAGAGAAAAGAGTTTTCACATCATAGTGGAGTGTCAAGGAATGTGGATCATCTTTAATCTATTACCAATAATTCTATTACTGGTTCCATCAGTGTAAGCCCATGTAGCTTCTCCTCTGGCTCCTCTAGCTTCCATGACTCAGGGTCAATATTATGCTGCTGTGTTGTCTTGTCAGGGTACTGTCTCCAAGGGACTGAGTCAAGTCTCTCACCTCCAATTGGAAAATTCGGTGAGCCTCCTAGAATTCTGAGGGGAAAGCTATACCCACACAGAGGCCTCATTGGCTATCTCCAGATTGACAAGCTAGACTCCACCCCTACACTCCCAGTGCTGAAATTGACACAGATCAGTGACTGCCACACCATGTAAGAAAAATATTCTTAACAAACTATAACACCTAGGACCCATTTTTTAGAAGTTCTTGTGGTGCCGTTGTTAAGCACTGGTCAGCATTTTGAAAGTGTTCCGTGCTCTACAAGAAAAGGCAAAGCTTTCTACTCTGGCAAAGCATCTTGGATACTCAGGGGTACATGTCCACCTTGCATATCTATAGCATCATGTAGGAGTCAGTTTCAACTCGATGGCTTTTTTTGTTTGTCTGTTCTTGAGAGTCTCAATTTTTAAAAGTAGAATTAGCATAATACATTCTTCTGTTACATAGCTGTTTTACATTATGTTAGTGATAATAGATAGATGCTCACTAGATGAAGAAAGTTTGCTGCAATAAATTGGCATTTGAGTCATGATTTGCTCTCATTTCAAGGAGGGAAGTTTCTATGAGGACATTGTACTGGTGTACTTTGAACAGAAATGTACACTGAGGTTGTTGTGTACCTGAGGATATCAGAAGAAATCCAAGGTACAAAGCTAAGGGTTGCCAAAGTAAAACAACAACAACATTAAATACAGGAATAGAAATGTAGAAAGGGTTTGGAAAATGGTACTAGTCTGCAAACAAGAAAGTCAGGAACTGGAGGGAGGGAAAATGTCAAAAATACAGAGACAAAGAAGAGTAAAACATAATAATATTGACAAGTTCAGAAGTGGTAGTTAGCAAAAGATTGAAGTGACACCTTAGAAAATAAGGTGCAAAGTAAGTATACAAAAAATGAGAGTTATCGGCAAATAGCAAACGAGCAGGAAAGAGAGTACATGGGCTTCACACAATGGAGGATGAAGGGGGCAAAAAAGAGGACAATCAGAATCAGTTTCTGGTAAATATTGAAAGGAAAACTTTTTATTCGGGGTGCTTTAATACATGATACTTTGTTTTGGCTCTGTGTCAGTGCGGGTAGACTAGAGGAACAAATTTCAAAGACACGCATATGAATATAAGGAATGGGTTTATATTCAAGAGGAACAGGACATTGAGAAAACATCCCAGTCCAGTCCTGTTCAGTCACAAGTCCAATATTAACCCATATACCCGAAATCAGTCATAAGTCATGAGTCCTTTCGACTCATGAAGTTACAGGTCAGTGGGTGCAGAGTCCCAGCACCGACAGGGGAATCCCCATGGCTCCTCGCTTCCAGAGCTCAGGGTCCATCAACAGCATCCCGTGGTGGCAGAAGCAACTTATCGCTGGCAGAGGCCTCCATGTGGCTGCCCCAGACTCAGAGGTCCGGCTCCATCAGGGCAAAGCCGTGTGGTCTCTCCGCCGGCTACTGCAGCCTCCCAGACGCCGCCGCCATCCTGTGTTGTGTGTGATTAATCGTCTCTGAGACTAACTCCCAACAACTGGGGAAGACAGTTTCTCATCTTCACAAGGGAAATATTGCGAGATTTCCCAGAAGTCTCAGGAGAAAGCCATGCCCACATAGATGCCTCATTTGCTACTCAATGGCTATCTCCAGATTAACAGGCTAGACTCCACCCCTACATTTCAATCATAAAATTAACATAAGCACATGACTGCCACAGGCTCTGTTGATTCAGTCATTTTGTTTGTTTGTTTTTTCCCTCTGCTTTCACTGAGTAAGGAGGTTACTGATGGGGCTTAATAAGATATGAGTGGGAATTTCATTTATGGTCAAGTCCTTTACTCCCACCATTATCAACTCCAGATTCACAAGGAGTCACTTCAGTTTTTTCCAGAATGGAAGCTTTGCCCCTGTTCCATGAAGAAGAGAGAAGAAAAAAAGTAAGGGTGTGTGCGTCTTCTTCCTGTATTCAGGAACTCCTCAGCATTTCCAGTAACTAGCATGGTCTCTGGCAATAGAAGCAGTCAAGAATTACTTTTTAAATCATGAGGTGCTAATAAGTCAGTAAACAGGATTTATTAGATGCAGCTGTGTTCAAGACCCTCTGCAGAATGCACTGGCTGATGTAAATCCCCTATGATTAAGAAGCTTTAAGAAAGAGTTTTACCATTTTATACTGTCTATTTGTGTGCAAATGGGCATACTAACAACTAACTCTTGGCAATGTCATGTGCTGAATGCATAATAGAATAATACTAGCTATGATTTTTGTGTTAACTATTACTACGGATAAATATTCATCTCTGCAGAAACAATTTCCTTTAGCATTGCTGGTCTCTATGAAGTGGAATTTAAAGATGTCTCAACTGTCTGACTTTCCCCAAAGCTCTTCTGTTTAATATCCCTGAGATAAGCTGCCAATCCTTTGCTCCCTTTCCTCACATGTGTGTCAGGGTTGCTCAATTGGTTTCAACATCTCAGAGAACTCATGCACCATCAAGGAAATGGCTCATGTGATTGTGGAGATTAGGAAGTCCCAGATTCAATGAACAGTCCTGTATCTGGAAGGATTTCTGCCTCTACAATAATGTGGGCTCTTGAATCACAAGACTGTGGAAGTGGATGGTCAGGTGGTAGGCTGCTAGCTCAAGTTCCAGCATCCAAGGATCAAATGGAGACAACACAGAACCCAGAACAAGAGAGTTGTTTTCAAAATTGTTCAGTGCAGGTCAAAAAGAATCCTCAAACACTGGGGCAGCAGTTTTCCTTTACTGGTTTATTTGTTTTGAAGATAGGTGGCTTCTGCCTGATGATCTTCATCAGCACTCATCTGCACACACACTCTGTTGGAAGCACAGAGTTTGTAAGGTGGCATTTTCCCATATCTTAGGTTTTCATGGAGGTGTGGGTTTTGCCTTTTAACATCACCTTAGGCAGGGTAGGTCTAGTCTCAGCTGTTCAGAGAAAAGCTTCCTGATTTTTCCCAATTAAGGAGATTGCTGACTTCTCTCTTAAGGGGGAAAGAAAGCTTAATAGGGACCAGAGAATTAGTTTTGCTTTAACAGAGCTGTCAAAGATGATGGTTAAACTGTAGACCATTCTTCCAAGGGAACAAATCTTTATCTTAAGTCATATCATATTGTAAGGAAGGGACTCAAAATGCATCCTATCTTAATTACACCTCACTAACATAACAGAAAATTTACTCCAAAATGGAGCTATATCACAAATATAGAAGTTAGAATTTATAATATATTACAAAATGGAATGATATGGCAAGAATAGCAAGACACATTTCCTACTACTGATCTCTCCTTTACCTTGAAAACTTTCCAATTTCAGTCACCTGTACTTGTAAAGGCACTTTGATTTTTATGTTTGATCAATATAGCATTGGAAATTTGACATAAAGGTTTGGTTTCTTTAATTTTCAATCCAGTCATTTGTGAAATATTATGAATAATAATTGGTATTCTTATAGTCTTATAGATATTTTCCTATTGCATATAAAATAATGTTTCAAGGTAGATCTTCAAATCTTCCTTTTGACAAAGAAGTCTGTTTTATTCTGGAATTCTACTAAAACTGGCTATATATGATAACTTGTGGTATATCAGTGAAGCTTCCAACATCACAGAAAGAAACAAACAACCAAAATATGAATGATTAACCAATGCATGGGACCTTTATCTCAACAAATATTACATATGCTATTTTTCAGTACACATATACATTTTCTATGTAATCTTATAATAATGCATTGTAAGTCTAAATTTATTACATAATTCTGAATTAAGAAAACAATAATGGCATAATTAAAAAAAACAGAATGCATAAAATTTCACAAAGATACAGATCACCTAGAGAATTGACTAGTATATATTAGCAAACATATTACTATCAATTGAGGTTTTGGTTATCAATTTTGCCCGGAACTCATTTGGAAAGAGATAAAATACCAGTATTGAAGCTGTAGGTAAGCTGTTCAGTAAGTACAGTTCAGTAGAGTAGCTATAAATTTAAATTATTTTAAAAAACAAGAATTAAAGGAGATTTTATAATTCTCTGTGATGAAAAGAGAGTCTGGAGAAAATACTAAACCTCAAGTTTTGTTATATCAATATTACTTGTTGCATTATTAAAATTATAAAAATACTAAAAGCATTATTATAATGTAGGCAATTCTGATATAAGAGAAAGCTGAAACTGATGAAAGCTCTTTCAATATTGTCATTACGTGTGAAAAATTAGCTTAAAATTAGAGTAGAATATAAAGTTCACACAGATGATCAATTCCCTTACACACAAACAGATAAAATGGCATAGCTTACTAAGCTATTAGTACTTACTTTCTTCAGAGAACATATATGTATTCTGGTTCATAGCTCTGAAGGGACTGATGGGGCCTAAAATGTGCAGGTCAGGTGGAAGACTATAGGCTTCTTCTAGCTCACTGGTTTGTGAAGGGTAGGTGAACTAAATTGTGCAGATCAAGTGTCTGGCTTTATTCAAAAATGTAGGTCAAGGGAAAAGAAGAAACAGGGTTAGAGAGTAAGTGAACTTACAGCAAAGCCTTTTGTTTACTTCATACAGGCTATACCATCTAGGACAATTCCCTTCCAACTGACTGACTCATCAGGTCAGTTGACATCAGTGAAGAGCAGTAAATCCAATGTATGCTAAACTATTGAGAATAATAATGTGGCCAGGCTGACAAAATACATTAATGATCAAAGCATTTATGTGATGTTCTTAACGAACAAGGTAAATTTTGTTGACTGCAATATCATTGTTCTCAGGACAACAAATCATATACTACCTTATTGGATCTTAAATGATAATTATCAACAGCAAGTTAAATCTCTATTAGCCTATATTCTAACCCAAAATATCTGAAAGTTATTGCTTGGTTAAAAGATATGAATATCTCTAATATTTTTGTGGCAGAAAACACAATTTACAAATATTTTAATATTTGTTTTCTCCCTCAGATGAAATTCAGTAGAGAAACCAATTTTTGTATGGGAATTTTTGTGAATATGAAAATGTAAAAGTGGTTTTTAATTGTCCATGAATATGAAAACCTTGTAACAGAGCTTGAAATGTGTCCTATTAGATCACCATTGGTTATGAAATATGTTTAATTGAAAACATACATATTATATTTATCTATATGTCTAGTTGCATGGTTGTGCTTGGAGTTTTAAAAACTGTAGGAAAAATAAGGTAAATTTTAAAATAACACCTTTATAAATATCATATAGGTAAAGTAGTTCTGTCTTTATGCCCACAGAGCTATTAATTAACAGCAGTACTAAAGTGATGTATCATGAGTGATTTTAAATAATTTTCAAATATTTCACTATGTAAAAATACCGGCAATAAGTTCTACATTATATTCAGGATCTGCAGAAAACATACATAAAAAGGGAAAATGAAGGGCAGTGATGCCCCCAAAAAACAAACAAACAAAAAAAGGGAAAGTGAATTTTCCCCTAGAACAATGTTCAGCAACACATTCTAGAGATTGGAAAAGTTGGGTCATCACCAGGGTAAGGCAAATTTAGGACGCTTCTGCTGAAATCTTTGAGAGAGCGGGCCAGGCAGAGTAGGAATCCTGCCATTTCCTACTACTGAGTGAAGCAAATTTCCTCTGGTCTGCTTTGTCTAAATATACACCCATATAACTCTCCATATTGAAACCATTAGCTTACAATTAAGAATTTAAAGAACAAAGGAAGTGGGCCACTATTAGAGAATTAGAAAATAATACATATAAGTACAAAATAATTATTTTCAAATTTCCCAGAGATTAAAAGATTAGAATTATCTGATAAAACTACAGGATGCTTGCATCTGAATAGCAGTCTCAATGTGGCACAGACAGTGAAACACTTGGCTACGACTGAGAAGCGGATCTATTGACCCCAATTCAAATTCTTTAAAGTCTCTGCCGAAAAGTCATGGCTGTCTATCTCCCGAAGGTGCCAGTCATTGAAAATTGCATAGATTGCTACTCTACTCTAAAGTAAAAATTTAAACTTTCATTAATTTTTGTGGCTTATGTAGTATTTAATAAAATAAGTGGTTAATAAATATATTCGAAAAATTGAAGAGTTAAGAAAACTGGAACTATGATCAAGTTGTAAAATCAAGTAATATAAAAATAATGCTTTCAAAGATGCATGAAGAAAAAATGGCCAGCGTCCTGGTAATACTGAACTTTAAAGACAATGCAATCTTTAGTTCTCCTCAGGTCTTCAACTGAACTCATCCCTGTGGGTTAATTTTGAGCCAATCTACAGGGTGCGCTACCCAAGAAGATAATAACCTTATTGAATATGCACTATTAGAAAATCAAGCCATTTGAAATAAAATAGGCAAATTTACTCAAAGACGAAAACCCAAATAAGGTTAGAAAAGAAACTCCAGGTTCTTCTGCAGTTAATGAAGCTGTATTCTAAAAAGAGGTTCCATCCAAGCAATGGCTTCCAAGAACCCTTTGGGGTCAGTTGTATGCAAGACAGAGAGCTCAGTTTAGTTAGGGTGACTGGTTTAGAGAATTTGAAAATGATAATCTCGATAGATATTCGAAAGATTCAAGGTAAGTACAGAGACATATATGGAAAAAGCTCTAAGCAAAACAAACAAACTCACTTCCTTTGAGGCATTTTTTCTCACAGGGACGCACGCTGTAGAGCAGTATGGTACTGAAAAGTTAGGTTGCTGAAAGTGTCCATCTTCACAGGAGCAGAAAGGCTCATCATTGTGTCCCAAAGAAGTTCTGAGTATAATGAAAACTATATTAGTCAGAAGAAGGCCAAGAATGCCAAACCAAGAATTTACTTGTCTTTAAAAAAAAAATCTCATCACAACAATATACTATATTTACTCATTCTTCAAGGATAGCAAAAGTTACCCTAATAAAAATTTCATTGGGAAGCCTTACCTCATCTAGTCTAGAGCACTAATCCTGTCCCTTCAGAATTATTTTTTTTTACCCAAGTTCAAAGGACATTGAAAAAGAATACATTTGAGTCCCCACCCACACTGCCAAAGAGTGTAGAATTCCACAGATGTGTTTGATGAAAACACTCCATTCACATGTGTACAGATATGCTAAGAAAAAAGTATCACATTTTATTTTGTTGTTTAATATTTTAATACTTTTGTATCAATATATATTAACTCAACAGCAACATATGAGTGAATGGAGGAAGGGACTAAAGAAGTACCTACTGGTTACTATTAACTTCCATTTCCTGGATCAGAAACTAAAAGTACATGTATTCTATATACTATTTTTATTAACTCAAAGTTGTGTATTAATTAGTGTTTATATAAAATGCTAAATACAGAATTTTAAAATTATCATAAAGAAAGAAAAATAAATTTATGAATTGAAAATAGTAAGAATTTACCAAAGGCACAATTATACATTTTCCAGTGTTTTGAAGAGAGGCAAAATATTATGAATATTTTTTTCAATAAAGTAAAATAAAACATAATTTGGAAATTTCAAATATACTTTTATTTTTCTTTTCACCACTTTATACAGGGAGATATTTATTGATATATTGATATATGAACATTGTACTGGAAGAGGAGTTGAAGCAAATTGATTGCTAGTGAAACTTTTAATCAGTAACTTTTGGCAAATCACTTTGATTTCTCTAGTTTTACTAAGTTCATTTTTATAAGTAGAGATTTAATTAAGTTATCTATTGTCCCTTATAGCAACAATATACAAGAATGACTTTAACTTGTTATAAACATAATTTTTACAAAATATTGAACAAATTGAATTTCTTATGTATGGCATCCTATGTCTTTAAATCTACAGGGAACATGTTTCTAAAAATTTCCTTGGCACTTGGCACAAATAAACAAGTACAAACCCAACATGCAGAAAAAATGTAGATGTTATAAACATGACAAAACCAAATGCCAAAACACTTAAAGTGTCAAATTATAGTCTCAATTATTGGCAGGCACACTAAGGTAAGTAATGAACTAAATAGTATGTCGAAAACTGAAGGTGCTTGCATGATGCACCTCAAAATTTAAATATGATCTGGATTCAGGTCCATTTCTTTCTTTTCCCACTTAGAGGGAAGAAGTACTAACAAGTGAAATGTGATATTTTCCCATAACTCAAATTATTTTTATTCTGGAAATAATTTTAAGTATATATAAAAAAGAATTTGAAATTTGGAAAGCATTGTGCTGAAAAGAAATGATAGGTGATGAAATATTAGATTCACTAATATTTCTGTCTTCATGTCAAAAAATGTATGACTATGCTTGACTTAATTTTTGAGTCAATGAGATAATTTATATCCATTAAAATATTATAGAAGCCTTTAGTATGATTGCTTACAAGACATTTTAGAAGTCACTAAGCAATATGAAAATATAAGTGATGAATTACCGATTAAATCTAATAAGTTCTGGTAGAAACAGATTTTGACAGAGTTCTGACTTTTAAGAGAACCATATTATTATGCTGCCTAGTATAACTGTCAATGTGTGTTAAAATTGTGATGTAAATTATAGTTTTCTTTCAAACGTATCTATCCTATTAGCTTACATTTCAAGTTCTATGTGTTTATGTACATGTATAACATTCCTTTTGTTTTGTAGCATTTTCCCAACATATTTCTACTGGGAAAGTCATTATTACATTTTATTTTCATTGTTTGATTTCTAGAGAAATTGCTTCTGGTAAATAGGGATTTTATATTCTTATAGCATTAGAAAAGATAATGAGTCAGAACTGATTCCATTGCTGTGGGTTTTACTTTTTGGTTATAATTTTAACATACTAGCAAAGTCACACACATGTCTGTATACATTGTCATTTCTTACAGGTTACACAAGTCTTCTCTTTTTTTATTAGAGGAAATGTTTATTTCCTCATTATTGTGGGAGTGCCTACTATCTGTCAAACATAACTTTTGAAGTGAAACTCCAGTTAAACAACTGGGAAACTTTTACAGCCACTTCAATTTACTTGAATTAACATTAAATCTTCATCACAAATTGGAAAAATATATTAATATATTGGGCCTTATATAATAAATTTCATCTTTTATCTACTACCTTTAGTCCATATCCACATGTGTTCCCCTGCATTATGATCACGTGGAATTTTAAAGATTTGCTAACTTCAAGGCCAGCAGTTCATATCCACTAGCGAATTCAAGGATGGGAGAGGGGGTGAGAAGGTGGGGGCGGGGGGTCAAGCTTCTGTATAGATTTAGAGCTTTGGAAATCCTGTAAAGGATTTGTAAGAGACAGAATTGACAAGTGAGAGTGGGTTTTGGTTTGGTTTTGCTATGGGTGAGTGTATAATTCTGTAGCCTCAGGCCTTGGAATTTCCCCTCTAAATCATATCGTAACTTAGATTTCTTGAGGATTCTGGAAGTAATGATGTGGTTAAAGTGGTCCTTCAGGACATCTTGCAGGATAACTCCTCCAAGTAATTCTGCTGAAATTTCCCCATCTTCATATAAGAAAGTACCTCCTCCTTTCACTAATAAGAGGGTAAATTCAAGAAGAGTCAGAAGTTCAATTTTCCTTTGTTTACATATGTACCCATCAAAGATTCAGAGTCCCCCATTTTCTTAATTAATGGCCTAATAGATTGATGTAAATTTTCTGTATCTTTTCAACTTGTGTAATTGGTTTTGGATAAGATATACTGTCATGCTAGACCTGAAACTGTGAGAGATTAGTCAAAGAGAAAACGACCCAAGGAGGATATATAGTTTTCCCAACGCTTATTAGTGAGTTCAAGAACTTAAAGAATTTCTGTTTGTTTGTTGGGGAGTAGAGGCATGGAGAATAAAACTTGCCAGTGCAGTTTAAACTAGGCCACCGACCAATAATTTTTCTTATTACTTGGCTCTTACTTGGCTTGTGCCTTCATCTGCAATAATTTTGGAAACAGAATATCACTGCATAGCATCATTGATTAATGGTGTGCCATCTCTCTACATAAGTGCCTATGCATATGGCTATGAAATACATGACCATCTTGATCCCCAGAATGTAGGCCTTTATGTCTTTGCCGCCTCCTGTTATCATGTACTTGTTCAGTGAGGATCTTGTCAGGAAATAGAATCCTATGCAAAGTATTTAAGAAAAATTAATGAAGGTAGCTGTGGCAAAATTGAAGATAAAGTTCAGGATTCACATAAGGGGAGTGAATGACACTAAGTCCCAAGGGAAACTATAGCACTTGAATAAGGACTATCAGAAAAAAAGTGTCCCCAAGTAAAGAGAAAGCGGGGAGAAGGAGCCTTTTCTTTTGAAATCTTACTATTCCTACAGAAGAGCCAGTCCTGTAGAATGCTGTTATATAGTGCATTGTTATTTTTTCCCTAACAAAGTTTATTTAACATTTTAATTTATTTTGCATAGTATAATAGGCATGAGCTTCCCAAAGCTGATTTCTATCACAGGTTACAATCAGACAAAACCCAGTTCTTCCTAATCAAATCTTATTCTGAGGTTATAGTTCTCAAGAATGGAGCTCCAGTTATGGAGGAGTGTAGTGCTTGGCTACTGCTAGTAAATGAAAGATCAGGAGGCAAAAAAAAGAGCAAATAAAATAAAAAACTTCATACCCTGGATGAAAATGTTATGGAAGCAGCTTCTGGCCTCCTCTTATTTTACAAGGGAGATGCAAAATCAAGATTATCAATAGCAGTCCAGCACCCATTCCTATGAACCAACCATCAGACATGCCTCTAACTTCTTACCTTCTTTACCAATTCTGACAGCAACCATCCTTCCTTCAGCACTGTTTTTCATGTGGGTTTGATAAATCATTACAAGAGCACCTCCCACACCCGAGTTCACAGAGGATTCTCATAATTATGGATTTATTACTGAAGTTTACAGGTTGCAGTTCAGGAGAAAATGCTCAGGAAATGCTCAGGATGAGTTTGTTCATTCAGGATAGTATTTTGTTAGCCATACCTCCCACCTGGCATTGCTCTGATCTTTGGATCTGACTTCTGTCCTGCTTAGACAATGTTTTTTAAAAAGTATATTTTAAGCTTCCAATAAATGTCTGAAGGACATGCTACTCTGCCAACAGTCTCTGACTTTTTGATCAGCAAAACTAGTTTCGCCAACTAAGTATCCAGATGCACCTTACTTCACAAGCCAGCCTCTTACATGGAGACACTCAGTGCAACTATCTACATTGACTGGAGAGGCCTCTGCTCTTTATCCTGCTTTGGCTCTGGGTCTGCTCCTCTTGAGTCACAGCGCTCTTGTGGATTGAAGAGGTGCAATGCTTAGGAAAACCAGGATGCAAAGGACATGTTCTACCCTTAGCTAGGTTTTAAAAGGTGCTAAGAGTTTGCAAATGATGGTAGGTAAGAATTTGAGTGCAACTGTTCAGGGGGACTCATAGCTATGCCCTGCGTACAAAGAAGAAATGCTTCAGGTCACGTTCATGGCTATGATCTTGTCTATCTTCCTAGGGACATCTGGATGAGCTTGAATCATAAATTTCATGGTTAGTATTTGTGTACATAATAATTTGTTCCATTTAAGGATTCCTTCCATGTTTCAAAAGTTAATTTATTTTAAGGCTTAATAATATTCTATTGTAGGTATAGATCACATTTTATATATTCTTTCATTCACTCTGATGAACATTTGAGCTATTCCACATGTGTGTCCATTGCTACAATGAATCTATAAATTTGAGACCCTGCTCTCAAGAATTTGGGGCATATATATATATATATATATATATATATATATATAGATATATCATTAGAATCGGTGGGATACATGATAATTCTCTTAAGACTGAGAATTCTATTGCAAAGTAATCACTTCTTAAGGGATTCTGTAAGCATCTTGGGGGAAGACAAAAATAGATGCCACAAAACTTCAATCTTCAAGCCATCATTTCCTTTTTCCCAGGGTTAAAAATAAAATGTTCTGCCACTCAATCAATTCCAATCCCCTGACCCAATAGGAGGACAGAAATAGCAATTATCCTTGAAATAAACATGTACTGGTATTGGATTTAATTAAAGCTTCACAAATAGTTGAAGCTAAATATCCTTTTCAAAGGAAGAGCAGTGAATTGGGACAGCAGTGTTTCAAGGATTGTCTTTGTGGTAAAAGTCATCTCTAATTTTCCAAACTTTTAAGGTAAATGTAACGTCTTTAAGAAATAAATGCTTATTGTGAATGAAATATCCCACTCCACTTCCCCAATCATTTGGTTTTTACGTTTACTTTTTCTTTCTAAATAATTTATTTTTTACTTTCTGAGTTACTTTCTTTTTCATTTCCTCTTTGCTTCACTTCCCTTACTTTCCAAATTTTATCTCCTCCTTTTTTAAAAAAACAATTTTCATTATTCCCCTTTGTTTTGCTTTTGCTTTTTCCCTCTCTCAAGTTTTAAATATTACATTTTTTTAACATTCTGCCTCAATTATTTTATTATTTTCTTTCTTTATTTATTTTAGTTTTTTTTCTTCCTGGTTTTATTTTGTTTGTCTTTTTCTCTCGCTTTCCATTTAATATGTTGTTGCTGTTGTTTTGTCCCACTCAATGGGCGACCACAATGCCCTCATGGCCCCGACATGTACGTAAACCCTGCAACAGCTTTAAAACCTTGTAAGCTTATGCACACTTTATTCTATCTCTTAGTCATCACTACATAATAATCAACACCAGCCAAACTCTCCTCCACTGTGATAGACATGCATAATGGAAAAATGCACATGCTTTCATTATCACAATCACTGGAATAGAACTGATGACTGCCTAGTCTAACACAAGTATACAATTACCAATTGGCTGCAAATGCAACACCACCATAATGTATTGGAGACAACAATTTCATTTCACCCAAATAACAAGTTCGAGTATCTCAAAATGGTGACAAAAATACAAAGTTGGAGAACCTTCCTCAGGAACAAACGGGCAGTAGATCAAACTACTAAATAATTCAAAGAGGGACATTTAATTTCCTCCAACAAATTTATAGCAAGATTTACAAGTTTTCAGATGAAATAAAATAATCAGGGGGTGGGGTTGGGGGGACAAAATTTGGGGAATTCAGGAAAACACTAAGAGGACAAACTGACAAAATGAATGAAAAATTATAAACCCTGGAAAAGACCACATACAAAAATCCAGTTTCCAAAATAGATAGTATATAACAAAATCATAATAAAAACAAAGGAGTGGAATTGATTATGGGTGATCAATTTGAAAAGCTGGAAGACAAATATCTTAAGACAACTCTAGAGAAACAAACACAAAATAAAACAAAGCCATTTTAAGAAGGTTTTTGAATGACATGGGACACTGTTAAGGATAATAACTTGTCATTGGAAATCTAAAAAAGTGACAACTGAAAAAATGTCATAGAGATGTTGGTAGAAAACTGCAACATTAAAGGGAAGAAAAAAACAGGACCTATGCAGTCGAGAAAGTGAACATAGTTCACCCAGGACAGTGTAATGCCCTACCCCAATAATCATCAACATATATCACAATCAAACTTTCCCAAACCCCAAACAAGGAAGTAATCCTCAGAGAAGTTCAGGGAAAACGAGAAATGTCGTTAAACAGAGAGCAGTAAGTCTAAGCTTAGATTTTTATGCTGAAACCATGGTGGCCAAAAGGCAATAAGATAATGTATACAAAATTCAGAAATGTGCTGAGCACATTTGAGTGGAAAAGTTGAAGTACACATATGAACATAGTAACATAAATGTATATACGTGTGTGTATATATGTATTTGTGAGCTTGATAGAGGATCATTTTATGTGTATTTACCTTTGCTGAAAATATTTTCATGACTATCAGGAAGTATTCTGTGGAAAAGTTATACAAATTTCTTTAAACTATGGAAACATTCTGAGGGAGTGGGTCACTGGTTCCAGGGATCCTGATTATAATTTAGCGAGCACTTAACAGTGCTCACAAAGACCACGTTTGACTTCCAACTTTGATAAGTAAATGCTTAAGTAAAGCTTTTGAGTGACTAAGGTGCAACTCTTGGCTTCTTCATATCCCAAAGAGAGACAAGTAATGGAAGTGGAACTCATGTGGTCAACAACTGCCCTGATGGGTTAATGCGCACACAAGCATCAGTCTCAAAAGGATTGGATAGGGCCCAAATACCTCTACCAATTGTTCTGAAAAAGATCATATTAGAAGGTTCTGTTTGGAGTGGAAGAATAATGTGAAATAAAACCCCAAATCACTTGAGAATTTCAAGTTATGGATTGGACAGAAACTGATGAAACCCCAAAGACTGTGTTGTCCATTAGTGACTTCATATCTGAAACTGAACACAGGGTGATGACTCAATTTTTAGCAAAGCAATAGAAATCCTCTATAGATTTCTGTGATTAGAAATTGACATCATGGTGTTGTTTTGGATTTTGGGTCTTTCTTTTTAATTAAAAAAAGAAACAGATTTTTTTTCTCTCAGTTTAGGAGGTAAGAAGTCTGAATCCAGTGTGATGGCTGTCTCTTCCATTTGCAGGAAGAGTTCTTTGTTCTCCAGTGTCTGCTCCTTGCTTTCTTAGAGATCTCCATGTCCCTTGGCATCTGTGTTGCCCCATCGTTTAATCTCTTTCGTTAAAAACCATTTTGATGGGTGTTCATACAGCTCTTATCACAATGCATATATGCATCATGTCAAACACATTTGTACATTTGTTGCCAACATCATTTTCAAAACTTTTTCTTTCTACTTGGTATCAGCCTTTGGTATCAGCTCCTCATTTTTCTCCTCCCTCCACATCTCCCTTTCACATGAACCCTTGAAAATTTATAAATTTGTTATTGTTTTTTCATGTCTTACACTGACTGATGTCTCCCATCACCCACTTTTCTGTTGTCTATCCTCCAAAGAGGGATATATATATATATATATATATATATATATATATATATATATCATTGTGTTCAGTTCTCCCTTCCCACCAACCTTCCCCTTCCCCTCCTTGTATCACTATTCTCGCTATTGGTCCTGAGGTGTTTACCTGTCCTAGATTCCCTGTGTTGCCAGCTTTGTATCTGTTTCTATGGTATATGCTCTGGAAAACTGATGCTATATTGAGAGGATTGCAATGTATGAGAAAAAACAAAATGTCGATGAATTGTTGAATTAAAACAATCAGTTCTATAAACTTTTATCCATTTCACAATAAAACATTTAAAAACAAACATACTCTTGGTACAAAACATTTGTATGAATTGTTAAATGGAAAACTCAATTGATCTATAAACTTTCACTCAAACACTAAACTATTTTTTGTATAATTAACTACTACATACAGTAGTTTCAGTGATGCTTTAATGATAGAATCATCTTCCGTGCATGTAACAATGTCTCCAATTCATGGAAATGCATCTTTATTCAAACCACCACCTGAATTTCAATTGAGGTTTGTGTGTTGCTATGATATTGTAAAAATATAAATGGGACTGACAGAAAAAGATAGACCAGAAAGAGGTCTACAGGTACTTGGGTAAACTACCCATGAAAACACGATGAGTCACAATGATCAAATCCTTAAGTGATCGTACAGGATCGTACATGGTACAGGAACAATGAGTGCTATCTTGCTCCATTTTAGGACAACAATCAATAATAGAATGCTAGTACCATTCAGACTTTTTTTTTTTCATTTTATTGGGGGTTCGTACAACTCTTACCAAAATCTATCAACTGTATGCAGAAAACATTTGCACATTTGTTGCCATCATCATTCTCAAAACATCCTCCCTCTATTTACGCTCCGGTAGTAGCTCCCCATATTTCCCCTCCTGCCCTCTTTCCCCTCCCTTATGAACCCTTAGTAATTTACAAATTGTCATCATGTTGTCATATCATACACTGTCCAATGTGTCCCAGCCTTCACACACTTCCCTGTTGCCCACATCCCAGTGAGGAGATTATATGTGCATCCCTGCACTTGGTTCTTCTTTACTACTCCCCCTTTCCCCCACCCTCCCAGTATCACCACTCTCACCAATGGTCCTGAAGGGATCATCTATCCTGAATACCCTATGTTTCTGGCTCCTATCTATACCAGTGTACATCCAATGGTCTAGCTGGATTTGTAAGGTAGGATAGTGGGAGAGGAGGAAGCATTCAAGAACTAGAGGAAAGGTATATATTTCATTGTTGCTCCACTGTACCTTGACTGGCTCATCTTCTCCCAGTGACCCCTTTGTAAGGGGATCTCACTTCACCTATTGCTGGGCTTTGAGTTCCCAAGCTGTACTTCCCCTCGTTTACAATGATATAATATGTGACTCTTCGATGCCTTCTCCCTGATCTCATTGATACCTCACCATCACACAGGCTTGTATGCTTCTTCCCATCATCATCAACCCCTACTATTATCATTATTATTAGATTATAGGCTGGCTGTAATTGCAGTTTTATTATACGTTTCTTTCCAAGATATCGTTTCATCTGCTATTGCTCATTTATGTATTTTCTTTAATAGTCTTTGAGGTTGTTATGTGTATTTTCTTGGTTGTTTTATAATGCATATCAGGGAATTTAAATAGTTCATGTATAAATTCCATTATCTTTTAATTTTATCAGTGTATTAACTATTTAAAGCTCACTTATATTTATATTCCTTAATTAGATCTATAATTTCAAATTTCTTCTTCCAATTTGTGCTTTACCTTTTCATTCTCTTAATAATGTTCTTTGATGCAAATTAGTATTTAATTTTTGTTAAGTCAAATTTGTTTATTATTCTTCCATTGTTTGTAATTTTGGTTGTGTTTTACCTAAGAATCCTTTGTCAACTGAAGACTTTCCTATTTTTTTCAGTAATCTGAACATATTTTTCCTATTAGAGATTTATTCTGTAAAAAATATGAAAATATGTAAATTATTTTACATTGCAGTGAAAATTCAGGGATGGTTCCATTTATTTGCCACTTTTTCCTCAACAATTTTGAAAGTATGGTTTGATGAAATGGTGAAGACTAATTTCTTGGTTTCTGATCACAATATGTAGGACAGATACACTGGACCATAACAATTTTGTGTAAATGGAAAATAACTTTTGTTATATCACATTAATGATGGTTTTCTGTTATGTTATTAGATTTCATTTTTATTACAGAATTATTTCTTTTTACTATAGATTTGAAACAGTGAGTTTTTTTCTTTGAAATTCCAAATTATGCATCATTTTTTCTTTTTGTTGATTGGTATATGAAAGCATAAAAAATTGTATCCTTCTAATTGCTACACCTGAGTAATCTCTATCTCTCATTACTAAGGTATTTGATATTCCAAGTTCCTATGTGCAGCTGTCTGTCTTTATCACTGCTACTTAAATTATTTAAACTATAATCCCTACTAAATATAGAAAAATATGTTTGGATGTAGATGGGGGATAGATTAGATTAAGAATGTACTTTCTATGCTGCTTTGATTTATGCTAACAAAGTTATATATTTCTCACAGCTCTTAAGGGCTATGTTTGAAGTCAAAACATTTACTTGGTAATGCTTCTTGGTAATGCTTTAGCACGGGATGCTCATCATCTGATGCTGTACACTTGCTACACTTACAGTTTGTCATCATTCACTGATTTCCTTCAGTGTTTATTAGTCTCCAATTTTGAATTATGAAATTTAGTTTTTAATATTTTGAGGTATGTTGCTTTATAAATGGAATATAAAGAAGCTGAACCATGAGCAGATCAATAACTACCACCATAAATTGAATGTCTTAAAATAAGTTATCAGATAACATGAATATTTACTTAAAAGTTTCCCCTAAATTAAAATGCTTAAATTATTAATATGATTACAAATCAAGAAGTTTTTAAAAGTGCCAGGAAATTCCAGGTAATTAGCCTCCAAGGCGACTCATTTGAACAATTCATTTGAATATCTATTAGCAACTGAAAAAATTGTATTTTTTATATATACATGCATGTTTTTATGTACATATTTAACTTGTTCCAAACTGAAAAAGTGGACGTTAATTTGTTGATTGATTATATATAGCTATTCTTTATATAATCAATATTTAATCAATAATTATATATTATCAATCAACAAATAAGCAGTCACTGGTTCAGTTCTGACTCATAGGCATCTGACTCAATAGTACAAAACTTCCCCTGTGAGGTCTTCAAGGCTGTATATTTTGACAGGAGGAGATGGCCTCATCTTTTTCTGCATTACTGATACATATCAACCAGATATAACCACCTTAGAAATATTGACACTACATTGGGGGATTACTTAATTTCTATCATTTTATATTTAAATATAAAATTAATGATTCCCACAATATAAGATCAAATGCATATATTTTACAATCCCTAATCTAAGCCTTAGCATTTATTTTGACAGTTATGTACACCATTTAAGTTTACAGTTACTTCATTTACTTTGTTTTATTAATCAGACTTTTCATTATAAATATTTTATAAGATGAGCATATTTTCATAATTATGGCATAAAACTCAATTTTGAGAGATTTTCTTTCAAGAATATGCGTCACTATGGTAAATAGCTTACATGTATTGAGAATTATTCTTGAAGAAATAAATATGATTATTTTATTACTGTTGCTTATGATGGTTTCCATGAAACAATTAAAGTGATTTAATGAGATTGATAAACATGTTGTTATTGAGTGTTTTAGATGAAGAGAAGTAAGTAAAAGAATATAAGGAACTTAATTAATTAAATATTGTGAAAACACACAATGTTTTGCCAAAACTTAACATGGATGTGATAGTTACATAATTTGGTGTCAAATTGGGACTTAAGAAGATTAAGAGTGAAAATATGGAGTCCAATCAGTTACTTGAGTCATAGCCTATGAGGCCTCTGTGGGGATAGCCATTTCCTGAAAATTCTGGAAACTCTGGTATTTCTGCCTTGGAGGCAGGAAGCACCTCTTGATTTCTCTCTTTACTTATGCCCGTGAAGACACTCTACTGACACAAGGCTCACTCCCTGTGAGACATCCCTGAGAGAAGCCACATGGACCTGTGCTGATGCAGCCCTGGGTGCTGGAGGAGCCACAGAGAGACGCCTGCCAGCGCTGAGATGCTTTCAGTGCCACTGCATCCAAAGCCTTTCTACCCACTGGCCTTGATCATCTTCCATTTGCCATCATTGCATGAGCTTCTAAGTCTAACAAGGACTTTCTACAATGGTATCAGATATTTGGGCTAATATAAGAGAACTTCCTGGTCTCAACTGGGTTGTGTTGGCATGTTCTTTTTCTTTTATTTGGGGGGGTATGTTTTTTAACGGAAAATTATCCTTTTATAATTCTATCCCACATGTATACATGTGTGTCTATGAATTTTTCTTTCCCCTGTCAATCCAGACTAACACACTGGTTCAGTGTAATAATAATTTGGCATTAATATATTGATAATACTCAAGTTTCACTTTAGAAAGTCATAAAATAACAAATTATCAGACTTTTTGCTATCCAAACATTGTGACTTCATATTATGTAAAACCTTGAATCCAATCTGCTGATATAACTGAATCAAAATTTTCTTTATTTATAATAAATTTCTAGTCATAAATGTTGGTGCAGATTAAAATTAATTTCAATATTAAAAAAGACCAAATTTACTTTAAGTTAAAATTTTTTTTAAAGTTCATTACCTACCTATGTGATGGGAACTTCTTGCTTTGCTGAGCTTTTTAAATTATGAATATTAATATTGTTAAGAGGTGCTAAAGGTAGAGGGTATGGTATACTATAATGAGAATATTTTAATTGAATGAAATAAGCCATCATTTTAACTAATTATTGTATAGTTCAATATATGTATATATACAGAAAAGAAAAAAAGACAGGCTGAAAAACGAAGGGTAGAGAAAATTATATCAAGAAAAGGCAACTAAAAAAAGCAGGGGTTGCATCTTAATCTCAGACAAAATTGAACTAGGTGCAAGCAAGCCATAACAGGAGATGAAATCAGGATGTTTCTAGAAAACCAATAAGAATGAGAATCTGATGTACCCAAACCTTTGGGAAATAGCAAAGAGAAAGTTTTATAATAATGCATGCACACATGAAAAAGAAAGAGAGATTTAATATACTGATACAAAATTGCACCAGTGAGAGTAGAGTCATCAGGACAATCCTACCAACAGCAAAATGAATGAAATAATAAAAATCGGGGCTGAGGTATAGGAGAGGAAAAACAAGAAATCTATAGAAAAAATGAATTCAGAGTTGATTCTTTGAAAAATTAACAGAATCAACAGATCATTGGCAAACCTAACCATAAAAGGAAGAGACAAATTTCCATAGCAAGGATGAGGGATGAAACTGGGTGTATTACTACTGACCCTAATGAAATCAAAAGGTTTATTATACAGTACTACAAAAGATAGTATAGTACTCCGATGAATTCAACAACTTGGAAGACATGGACAAATACTCAGAAAAGCAATCCCTCCCAAGACTACCTCAAATGGAATTCAAGAATCTCAACAAACTCATAGCAATGGAAGAAATAAACAAGATGCCAAAAACAATAACAAAAAATCCCCTGAATCAGATGGTATCACAGGAGAATTCTACTAAGCATTAAGGGGAAAATTGACACCAATCCAACAAAAACTCTTCTGACCAGAGAAAAAGATGGCAAACTCCTGAACTCTTTTTTAAAGCAAGTATAACTCTGATACCTACAGCAGACAAGGATTCCAGAAGAATTGAAAAATATGGACCAATATCTCTAATGAACAGCAATGCAAAAATCCTTAACAAAATACTGGCCAATACAATACAAAAGTATATAAAGCAAGTAATTCATCATGACCAAGTGGGATTCCTATCAGGGATGCAAGGATGATTCAACATATGAAAGACCATTAGCATTATTTGGCACATTTACATGAAAAAATTATAAGAACCACATGATAATATCTATAGATGCAGAAAAAGCATTTGCTGATATCCAACACCAATTCCTGTTTAAAACTCTCAAGAACAGGAATAGCTCACACTTTTTCATCGTATGAGCTACTTATAAAATAATCAAGTCAAAATGATCTACCAACTAGAATAGTGCAAACTAGACCTTATTTTTTGGACTTTAAAACCCACCTGACCATAAGATAACCCAGTTTTTTTAGCAGAAACGCAAACAAGCAAAAATTATTCTGAACTAAATAGGACCAGTAAACTAAAATTTTATAGGTTACTACACATTTGGACCATAAAATGCAACCTCACAATCCCTCCCACCTCCAATTTGAGGGAAAAAGACATCTTATGGTCTGAAAAATGTGGTATTTATTTGGATTTATTTATTACATTTATTCATACATTCATTGAGAATTCTTCATATTTATAATGCATGTTTATGTACCTGGCATAACCACACAACTCCATATTGCACAACACAACACAATTAACTATATAAAATTTTTGCCATCACCTGAGTTTACTCTGATGACTTGTACTGAGTGGAATGAGTCAGGGATGCACAGTCTGTAAATAGCTGCTGACTCAAGCACACTTCCAAATGATCATCAGTCATGGTGGACTTGAACTTAATGATCTTTCTGTGGGAACAGGCTGACTCACATCAATAAGTAGAGACATATAATGTAGTTAAGGAGGTAGCACATTTTCTCGTGTTTGGGTCCTTTCCCTTTGCGAGTCAGTTGCACTACTGCTCATGTGCTGTGAATTTCAGCCTAACGCCGGAATGTAGAGTCAAAATCTCCCATTCCACATAAAAATGACATATTTTTGTCTTCTTACTTGGTCTTACTCCTCCACTCATTTTAATACCCTTTCTTATTTTAAGAGAAAAAAAAAACAAGATCTAAAACTTGGTGATAACTTAGCTTGTCAGTTTTGCTGCACTTAGTGCAGTTGCTTGTGCATGTGTTTGGCACCTAAGATTGCATCTGATTGGCCGTGCTATATATCATTTAAGTGATGGGATTGATGATAGGCTTATGTCTATTTCTTTTTTGTTTCTGTTTTGTTTGGGTTTAGGCCCAGCCTTGCTCCTGGAGAGCTGCTGCTGGATATGAACCGCCAACCCTATGGGCCGCAGTACTGCACTCAACCAGTAGCACTACTGGGGCTCAGTCCTTGCCATGTCTAATTTTCAATGTCATGCGATCTACTCACACTACATACTAGTAGATCGTGATCAACTTACTGAGCAACCCTGTTCAAGAAGACAGGATTGGAAGGAAAATTCTTCAATATAATACAAGCTATATATGAAAAACCAATAGCCAACATGGTAGTCAATGGAAAAAAGACAAAAACAATTTCACTGAAAAAGGGAATCATACAAGGATGTCCCTTGTCCCCACTCTTATTTAACATCATACTGAATGGCCTACTTAACTGCAAAGGCAAAGAAAAGCCACCAGACTATTCATCAGGCAAAGCAGGAGGTAAAACTATCATTATTTGTAGATGTTGATTTTATACATTAAAAATCTGAAAAGCTCCACACAGGGAGTACTTGACTAGAGAATAAGGCAGAGTTGGCAGGTTATAAGGTCAACAAACAGAAGTCTATTGGACTGCAATACATATCAGATAGACAACAGCAGAGGGGGTCAAAAAGGTAGTAACCTTTGCAATTACCAAGCACAAATTGGAATATCTAGGAATATTCCTCAATTAAAAAATAAGGATTTGTACATGGAAATCTAAGGAGCACTACTGCAAGAAACCAAGAGTGATCACAACAAATGGAAGAATATTCCATGTTTGTGAATTTAAAGACTCATTATATTAAAGATGTCTGTTCTGCCTAAGGCACTACATAAGCTTAATGCTATCCCTAAATACCATAATCTTTCTTCAAAGTGTTGGAAAAACTTATTACCAACTTCATATGTAGAGGGAAGAAGCCCAGAATTGGCAGAAGAAGGATTGGGAGGGATCACTTTACCTGACTTTAACACATATTATACAGACACGGTGGTCAAAAACATATGACAATGGTTTAATGTCAGATACTCTGAAAAATGGAAAAGGAATGAAAACCCATAAATAAAATCGTCAGCCTACCAACAACCGATCTTTGATAAGGGCCCCCAAAATATGTAAAAGGGAAGCAAATCTGCTCTTCATGAAGTGGTGCTAGAAAAAATGGCGGTCTAACTGCAGATAAAAACTAAACAAGACAGCTAATTTATTCTGTGCACAATAATAAACTCAAGGTGGGTCATAGACCTTGAGGTAAAACCCCAAACTATTAGGGCCATCAATGAGGGAATCGGGACAAACCCTTAGAACTTTGAAACAGGGACTACATAGACTATCAGAAATAAGGAAGGACACAAATATGGATGAGTCACAAATTGACTAGTTGGATATATTGACGGTAAAGCATCTGTGTGGATCAAAAGATTTCACCAAAAAGGCTATAAGGAGCCCATAGTCTGGAAAAACATCTTTAACAATGACCCATCAGACACAGATCTAATTACTAAAATCTATAGCACTCCGCTAGAATCCCCAAAGAAAACAAATAAACAAACAAACGAATTGCCCAATGAGGAGATAGTCAAAGAATCTGAACAGATGATTCACAGGGGCAGAAATCAGAGGTCAATTAGCATATGAGAAAATGTTTGCGACCATTAGCCATAAGAGAAATGTAAATTAAAAGCACTATGATATACAACCTACACCCTCAAAGATAGCCCTATTCAAAGAATCAGAACGTAACCAGTGTGCAAGGGGCTGTGGGGAGAGAGGGACTCTTGTCCACTGCAGGTGCACCTGTAGGTATGTAGAGCCAAGGTGGAAGTTGATTTGGCAATATCTAAAACAGATGAAAGTCAAGCTATTGTGTGACCCAGAAATCCCAAGTAAAGTGACCAGACGTCCCGTTTTTTTGCGGGACAGTCCTGATTTCAAACAATTTTCCCAGTGTCCTGTGGCGTTTTAAAAAGTCCCAGTATGGGGCAGAGCCCCGGTAGCGTAAGTGGTTGAGTGCGGGACTGCGGCCCGTGGGCCTGGCGGTTCAAATCCAGCGGCGACTCTCAGGAGCAGCACTGGATAGCACCCACGACCACCAGAGGCAGTGATGCCCCCTCCCCCCCCCAAAAAAAAGAAACACACACACACACCAAAACAACAGCAACCTAGTGTTTGGAAGGAAGGGAACGACAAGCTGGGGAATGGTGGGAGAATGGGAAGGGAATCTACCCTCTCTACCTCCGCACCCTCCACCACCCAGTCAATGGTGTCCCACTTTACCAATGTTAAAACCTGGTCACTTTAGACAGGACATATACCCAGAAGAGGCAAGAGAAATACCTCAGCCAGACACCATTCTCCAAAATTCATAATGGCACAGTTCACAATCGCAAGGAGTTGGAAACAACCAAAATTTTCATCAGTGGATGAACAGATTAAAAAACTGTGATACATATTTACAATGGAATATTACACATTCAATAATTACACAAAGCAGTGATGGACACAGGAAGCACATTGCCACATGGGAAGAACTTGCAGAAATTATACCAGGTGAAGCAAACCAAGCAGAAAAGCACAAATACAACATGAGTCCACTGAGGTAAGCTTTAAAAGACAAAAAGGCCTATGGAAAAATCTATTATATATATACATTCCTGGGATGAGGTCCTGGTAGTATGGCAGGGGCAAGACCCAATCCAGGCACCCATATGCCAGCCAAATAAAAGGGAGGGAAAGAGAAAAAAAAGGCATGGGTAGCAGGGAAACCAGGTGCTAACCCAACCAAGGGGAGGGTTCTATTTATATCTTTACTGGAGCAGGAGTGACCAGACTTCAACCGGATGTTCCAAGATGTGTATGCAACATACTGGTGAAGTAGGTAACCAATACAGAGGTCTGCAAGGCCAGCCCTAAGCCCAAATTCATGAAAACCTCTCTCCCCCTAGAAGAATTCACTTCAGAAGACAGCACTGAAGCGACATACAGGGAGAGGGGCACATCTGATCAGAGCACACAGGAGCAATCAAAGAGGAAAGGAGTGAGAGTGGAACACATCCTGGCCCACCAATTCCTGAGGATGGTATTTCTGATCAGAACATCCAAGGCACAGAGAGAACCTTAGGGCTGGCCCAACCAGGAGGCATGATGTCCCTCATTGACCCATGGTGCTTTGAGGGATAACACTGGGGACACAGTACAGAAGTTGTGTCCAGGCTGACCACACCACTGGGTCAAAACTTTAGGGTGTGCAAAAGAGCAGCAAGGGGAGCAAAGTAATGAAGTCCCCAAAATAGACTTTGGGTCCAGAGCATGCAGCCCATCAGGCTCCATGAGAAAACACTAAAGGTCAACAGACCCTGGGACTATTTGTAGGCTTTTCCTTTTTTTGGGGGGGCGGAGGTCATTGGCTTTGTTTTTGTTGTTATTTTGTTTCTGCTTTGTTGGTTTTTTTCTTCCTTTGTTTTGCCTGGCTGTGACTTGTTTGTGTACTTCTTAATGTCTCTGTATGTCTATCTAGATAAGATATAATGCATAAATAAATCAGAGAAGAAAGCAACAGAACTGAAATTATTTTGGGGGGAGACACAGGAGAAGGGGAGGTGGAAGAAAAGAAGTGTGGGGGGGGAGCAGTGAATCAAACCAAGGATGAGGGAAGAAAAAATGAACTAAATTTGATGGAGACAATGGTGTACGATGCCTACTGGTGCTTAATCAAGGAGAATGTAATAAGGGATTACTGAAACCCGAATGAAGGCTGATCATGATGGTGGAACAATAGGAAAGTTAAAGGAAATAAAGAACTAGGAGGCAAAGTACATTTATAGAGATCTAAATACAGGTATGTACATATGTCAATATATTTATAACTAATTATAGAGAAATAAATCTATGCACTTATATGCTACGTATTAAGGTAGCAGATGGACACTGGGTCCCTACTCAAGTACTTCTTCAACGCAAGAACTCTTGTTTTAATAACCCTGCATTTTGTGGTACAGATTTTTCCTGAAAAAACGGGTGCAGAAGCAAGTATGGTTAAGAAAGTTGACAGTGCCTGCCTATCAAAAGATATAGCATCTGTGGTCTTAAAAGCTTGACGATAAACAAGGGGCTATCTAGCTGCAAAGCAACTGAAATACAAAAGGTCGAAGCACACCAGCCTGTTAGATCAGAAGTTGTCGATGCAATTAGTTGTCAGGCATTGTGGCAGTCATACGCTTATGTTAATTTATGATTGAAATGTAGGGGTGGAGTCTAGCCTGTTAATCTGGAGATAGCCATTGAGTAGCCAATGAGGCCTCTCTGTGCGCATGGCTTTCTCCTGAGACTTCTGGGAAATCTCACGATATTTCCTTCCTGAAGATGAGAAGCTATCTTCCCCAGTTGTTGGGAGTTAGTTTCAGAGATGATGAATCACACACAAGATGGCAGCGTCTGAGAACCTGGAGCAGCCAGCAGAGGCTTTGCCCTGATTGAGCCGGATCTCTGAAGCTGGGGCGGCCACATGGAGACCTCTGCCAGTGATGAGTTGTTTCTGCTGTTGATGGACCCTGAGCTCTGGAAGCGAGGAGCCATGTGGAGACCCCTCCCAGCACTGGGATTCTGCACCCACTGACCTGTGACTTCATGAGTCAGAAGGAGACTTTATAGACTGATTTCGGGCATATGGATTAATATCGGACTTATGACTTTGTACTGGACTGGATTGGGATGCCTTCTTAGTGTCACATTCCTTTTGTATGCTTGTCTATGAAATTTGTTCCTGTAGCCTAACCAGACTGACACAGGCATCTTAGAGCCAGAACAAAATCATAACAATGTGAATTGACATGGAGTGGAGACCCAAAGACCATCTGTAGACAATGGGACATCCACTTACAGAAAGATCACAGGGAGGGATGAGCCAATCAGGGTACAATATAGCACCAATGAAACATACATTCCCCTCATTCTTTAGTGCTCCCTTTCACCCCACTGTATTGACGTTGATTCTTCCTTACAAATCTCACTACAATAGTACATGCAGACTGCTACATATATAAGCCTGCAACACAGGGAACTCAGGACAGATAAACTCCTCAGGACAAATAATAAGAATGGAATACAAGGAGGGTTAGTGTAAGGTGAGAGAGAAAGGGGTAATTGATCAAAAGCATCAACATATAACCCTGTTTAGGGGGACGAAGAACATGAAAGTGGGTGACGGGAGATAGTCAATGATGCAAAAATGAAAATAATATTTTATAATTTATGAAGGCTATTCATTTGAGAGGGAGACTGGGGGAGGGAGGGTGAATGGCAAGTTAATATCAAAGGCTCAATTAGACAGAAAATGCTTTGAAAGTGATGATGGCAACATTCGTACAAATATGGTTGACACAACGGATGAATGTATGGATTGTGATAAGAACTGTAAGAGTCCCCAATTAAAATATTTACTTAATATATGTGTGTGTTTACTGAAAACAAAATAATGTCTTTCCATTTCCTTGGGCAGTTTGATTTATACTTATATAGGGACAAAGTACTGAGTGATGTCCATATAAAAATTAATTACAAAACAGTAATTTCCATGTTAGTGTTATGTGCACTCAAGTTCATTCTGACTCAGCAAATCCATACAGTACTGAATGAAACACCACATAGTCCAGCATTATTTTCACAATTGTTGCAGTATTTGAGTGCATTGTTGCTACCATTGTGCCAATCCATCTCTTTGAGGTTTTTCTTTTTCTGATCTACTTTTCCAATCATAATGCCCTACTCTAAAGAGTGGACAATAGACAATATTCCCAATGCTTGTGAGGTTCCATCTTATGTCCCCCCTTCTTAGGAGTATTCTGGCTATATTTTTGTTCATCCTTCAGACCAACCATAGTACATACGTAATCTTATTCACAAACCACAAAAAAAACAAACAAGTGACGTGAGTTGTCATTGAGTCAATGCTGACTAGTAGTGACCCCTTTGTGGATTTCCAAGATGCAAATGTTCACAGGAGTAGAAAGCAAGTCTCTCTCCGGTAACTGCTGGTGGTTTTGAACTGCCAATTCTGCAGGTAACAGGCCAACTCATAAGCATTATACTACCAGGGTTCCTTTTTACTACCACAAATATTCAAATCCATCACTTACCCTTTGGTATTTGCATCCATTTGCTTATGTTGTTGTTGCTATTGCTGTTAGTAAGTGTTACCAAGTCCATTCTGATTCACAGGGACTCCTCTGCACAACAGAAGAAAACACTGTCCACTCCTACACCATTTTCACAATAGCTTGTGTCTATTGTTGCAGTGTCAAACCCTCTCTTTAGGAATCTTCTTTTTTGCTGATCCTATATTTTATCAAACATGATGGCCTTCACCAGGGACTGTTCTCTCCTGGCAACATATACAAAGTTTGTAAGACAAAGTCTTGTCAACGTTGCCCCTAAGGAAGATGCTGGCCATATATCTTCCAAAATATTGTTTGGTCCTTTTAGCAGTCTATAGTATCTTCAATACATATCTGTAGTATCACAGTTCAAGTGCATTGACTTTTATTTGCACTTCTTTATTCAACGTCTAACTTTCATTTGCTTATGAGATGATGGAAAATACCACAGCTGGGGTCAGGCTCATCGGACCCTTCAAATAACATATTTGTTTTCAATACTTTTAAGGGGCCAGATGCAGCAAATTTACACAACAAAATCCTCTTTATCTCTTGACTGCTGCTTCTTTGACCATTGATTGTGGATCCAACCATGGCAACTTCAATCTTTTCTCCATTTATTATGATGCCATTTGTGGTCCATTTGTGAGGATTTTGGTCTTCTTTACAGAGTTGTAATCCACACTAGTGACTTCAATCTTTGATCTTCATCAGCAAGTGCTTCTAGTTCTCCTTGCTTTCCGTGAGCAAGATTGTGTCATATGCATATCAAAGGTTGTTAATAAGCCTTCCTCCAATCCTGATGCCACATCCTTCATCATATCAGCATGCTTTTATGGCTATTTTCTCAGCATACAGATTAAGTATGGTAAGAAGATACACTTCTGACATGCATCCATCCTGATTTAAAATCATGCAGTATTCTCTTTTATGCATAAATTGCTCTACAACTCCCATTCTTCTAAAGGCTATTAGTAGTTTGATAGGATCTGGAATCAAATGTATTAGCATAGTCAATAAATGAAAGTAAACATCTTTCTGGTATTCTGTGCTATTAAGTCAAGACTCACCTCTACCGGAAATGATATGCCCTTTTCCACAACCTCTTAGGAATCCAGCCTGAACCTCTGTCAGCTTTCTGTAAAATGTATTTTTGTAATCATAGCTAAGTGATCTCCAGAGAAATGTTATTTGCTTGTGATATAAGTGATATTGTTCTACAATTTGAGCAATCTATTGTGTCACTTTTCTTTAGAATGGGTACAAATATGGATCTCTTCTAATCATTTCCCCAAGTATCTGTTTTTCAAATTTCCTACACTAGATGACACTGTGCTTCCAGTGCTTTATGATCTTTTAGACAATTTCCATTGGTATTCCTTAAATTTCTGGAGTCTTATTTTTGGCTAAAGCTTTCTGGGCAGTTTTTACTTCTTTCTTTAGCACTGTTGGTTCTTGCTGATATGTTACTTTCTGATATGATAAATGTCATTTAGTTAGTCTTTATCCAATGACTCAGTATTATTTCCACCTTATTTTGATGCTCCTTGCATCATTTAATAATCTGTTCATAAAATCTTTCAAGATTATAATGGGAGGCCTGGATATTTTTTTTTGAGTTCTTTCAATTCAAGACATGCTGAGCCAGTTCTTTCCTTTTGGTTTTCTAATTCTAGGTGTCTGCATATTTCATCATAATATTCGGCTTTGTCTTCTTCAGCTGCCCTTTGACATGTTCTATTCAGCTCTTCAGTTTCTTCCATTCTTTCTTCTACTTTAGCTGCTCTAAGGTTAATAGCAAGTTTGAGAGTCTCTTCTGACATCCACTTTGATCTTTTCTTTCATTCCTTTTTTTAAACTGAACTTTTGGTTTCTTCATGAATGATGTTTTTGAAGTCCTTCCACAGCTCATCAGGTCATCTGTTTTTAGTATTCAATGTCCCAAATCCAGTTTTAAGATGATTTTACAATTCTGAGGTAGACTCAAAGTCATATTTTGTCTCTTGTGAGATTGTTTTAATGTTCTTCAGTTTTTTTTTAACTTACATATAAGCAATTGCTTATCTCTCAATCAGACTTTGGCCTGATTTAGAATATTTTAACACATATTTAGTTAAATTTATTTCAATGTACTCTACCTTGCGAAGTAGAAGTGTATATTCATTTTTGTGTAGTTGGAAAAAGGTATTTTTTATAAACAAGTCTACAGCATTACAAAATCCAGTCTTGTGATCTTCAGCTTAAGTTCTATCACCGAGTTTCTATTTTCCAACTCTTCCTTTCTCTTTGTTTCCAACTTCTGAATTCCAATTGCCAATATTTATCAATATATCTTTATTGAATGTTTAATTAATTTCGGGCTGAAGTAATTGGTAGAATTCTTTACTTTCTTCACTATTAGTTTTTGTGTTGGGTGGATAAATTAAATAGTGTATGTATTATTTGAAGGCATATGATATAATCCTATCACACGCATCACTGTCTTTTATGATTGGCTTTGCAATGCCCTTTTTGACAATAAATGCCATTCCATTACCCTTGATTATTATTTTCTACAATAGTAAATCATGTAATTTTCTGTTTCAAAACTGCCAATGCCCATTCATTTCAGCTTACTTAGGCCTTAGGTATCAATCTTTATGGGTTGAATTTCATTTCTGACCACTTCCAATTTTTATAAGGTCATATTCACATGTCAAGTTCTAATCCTTAGAGATGGTTAGAAACTGTTTCTCCTTAGCTTGCGCAGTGCTGCACTCGTGACTCATGATCCTAAATCTCCTCTCCCATAGGTTTGATACCACTCCCCAACACTCCACACAGAAATCAGCTGCTTTGCAGTCACATTTAGAAGGCTCCCTGATGCAAGGATTCTATCAACTGGCACTGTCTCTGAAATTGTTCTGATTCTATTCCTTGGGTCTTCAGTGTCTATGCATAAGATTTTCAGTGGCGGCTTCCTCCCTAGTGGGGAGTCAAGTTCTTTCTTTGACCGTTCTAAGTTGGGGAACTGGACTGAACCCTGTTCACTTTGGTTGACTCTGCTGGCATGTAAAACACCAATGGCACAGCTTCCAGCATCACAGCAACACATGTCATGGTAGTACCACAGACAAGGGGTAGCATTGCTTATATTGTGATGAAATATATTTGGCTTAAGTCAGGTATTGTCCTAAAAATGACAGCTTTATTTTTCATAATTTTAAGAGTACGTTGGCAAAATGATTTGAGCAATGCAATACATTGTTTTTCTATCTACTTCCACATATATTGATTGTTTACCCAAATAAAATGAAGTCTTCCTTCACAAATTAAGTACTTTCTCCATTGATTTTTGATTTTGTTTCTTAGCCCAGTCACAAGCACTTTATTTTCTTTATTTTAAACAGTAATCCATACTAAAATTATAGTATTTGTTCATCAGTAAGTGCATCAAAGGCTGTACACCTTTAGTAAGCAATGTTGTCTTACTCCAGGTTGTTAAGTCTTTCTTCAATCCTGATGCCACATGATTTTTAATAAATTATAGTTTGAGCTACTTGAAGATATACTCTGTATTGGTCACCATATTTAATAAATGTTGTGGATAAGTCTAATACAGATGCACATTTTACTGATTCTACATCACAGAATATTTCCTTATTCTGTTGTAATAATTGACTATGGTCTTTGGACAGATTCCACATAGGCATATTTAAGCTTTCTGGAATTATCATTCTTTGCAATGCTTATCAATAATTTGTTATTGTGCACATGCCAAATGTCTTTGAATAGTCAATAAAACACATGCAAAAATCTTTGTGTTATTCTCTCCTTCCAGCCAGGATGCATCTGACATCAGCAATTATATCCATTTAACATCCCCTAGGAAACTTGTGTTGAATTTCTCTTGATTGCTTTATCAGTTGTTCAGATATCTTCAGCAAAAGTTTGCTGCCAGTTGATATTAAGGGTAAAGTGTGTTTCTTTTTTTGTTTGTTTGTCTTGTTTTGGGGGCATCACTGTCTTCTGGTGGTCGTGGGAGCTACCCAGCGATACTCTTGAGAGCCGCTGCTGGATTTGAACCGCCAAGCCCTCAGGCTGCAGTCCAGCACTCAACCACTTACGTCACCGGGGCTCAGCCTGAGTGTGTATTCTTTTGGATCACCTTTCTTTGGAATCAGCACAGATGTGGATCTTTTACATTCAGTTATTTAGGTAATTGTTTTTCAAGTCACTTGGAATAGATACATGAGTGTTCCAGAGCGATATCACTTTTTGTTGTGGAACATTCCAAGTGGGATTCCAGTCATTCCTGGGTCTTCACTAATGCCTGCAGTGTATCTCAAACATTTGCTTTTGCATCAGCGGTTCTCAACCTGTGGGCCACGACCCCTTTGGGGGTCAAATGACTCTTTCACAGGAGTTGCTCAATGTATAACATTAGCAAAATTGCAGTAATGAACTGGCAACGGAAATACTTTCGTGGTTGGGGGTCACCACAACATGAAGAACTGTATTAAAGTGGTGTGGCATTAGAAAGGTTGAGAACCACTGCTTTACATCATCTGTCCTTGACCATGTGCTCCGTCTTGGCGTGGGTGAATGTTGACTTATATTTTTGAAACGATGATTCTGCATATAACTCCCCTTTCTGTTCTATGCTTCCTGTATCATTCAATATTTTTTCCACTGTATACTTCAATCTTGAAACTCAAAGTTCAAAAAATGTTAGTCAGCCTGAAAAAATGCTAAGCAATTTCTTCCCATTATTCAATATATCATACAATGCTGCCCTTTGATATTTTAGATTCAGCTCATTTATTCTGCCATTTATTCAAGAGAAATTTTATGCTCATATTTTCAGAAGAAAGTTTTAGAATTTCTTTTGATGTCTGTTTCACTCTTTGTCTCTTGAATGACCTTTGTTTTTTTTTTCATCTTGTTATGTGTTATCTTTGATGTCATCCCATGATGAGTCTAGTCTTTAGTATTCTATATGCAAATATGGTATGTTTAATAAACACATATTTTTGTCCACAGAATAAGCCCAGTGACACAATAAGTTAAGTAGTGAACTGCATTGAAAAATTGCAGTTCAAGCCACAAAGTCAAATAGAAGGAGCATACCAGTATGTGTGACCACTAGGTGTTGAAGGGATCAGATATCAGACAACAAAGAACTAAAAATTATATAATTATAACTGAGGGTAAGTATAGATTGGGACCCATAGTCCATCTGTAGGTAGCATGGCACCTCCTTACAGAATGATCCCAGGGAGGAGAGGAGCCAGTCAGGGTCGAGTATAGTAAGGATGAAACATCCAACTTCTATCTAGTTCTTCAATGCCTTCCCTGTCCCTCTCCCCCCACTAGTATGATCCCAATTCTATCTTACAAATCAGATTAGACCAGAGTATATACACTGGAACAGAAAGGAATTGAAATATGGGGAATCCAGGACAGATAATCCCTTCAGCACCAGTGATGAGAGTGGCAATACTGGGAGGGTGGAGAGAAGGTAGGGTAGGAAGGGGGAACTGATTATAAGGATCTACATACAGCCCCCTGCCTTGGGTATGGAGAATAGGGAAGTGAGTGAAAGGAGATATCAGACCATATAATATGACAAAAAATAATAATTTATAAATTATCGAGGGTTCATGAATGGTAGGGAAATGGGGAGGGAGGGGAAAATGAGGAGGTAATACCAAGGACTTAAGTAGAAAGCAAATGTCTTGAGAATGATGATGGCAACAAATATACAAATATGCTTCACATACAATGAATGATTACATGGATTGTGTTAACAGTTGAACAAGTCCCCAATAAATTGATTGAAAGATAAATAGAGAAATAAAAAAAGAAGGAAGGCAGGAAGGAAAGAAAGAAAGGAAGAAGGAAGGAAAGAAAGATTACAGTTCAAAGCTCCATTACCAATGATATAGCAATCCATTTCTCTGAAGGTGTAGAACCTCAGAAACACTAGGAAATAGATAGATTTTGTTCGATAGGACATTACAATAGAACTGAACCAAGGGCAATGGTTTTATTAAATAGGTGTGTTTGTGTGTGTATGTGTGTGTGTGAGAGAATTATGTGTGTATAAATAATAAAATAATTATTAAATAAATGATCATGTGCAAAAGACTAGCCTTCAAAGTCAGCAAAAGTCATATCTCCCTTTTTTGGTATGTAATTTTTCTAAACATTTAGATAGTTGAATTTTTTCTCTGAAAATGTCAATTCCATACTAAATTGATAGTTGTAATCTACTATAGAAAAGTTTAATGCTTAATGGGAAACTTTTATCTAAAGATCTTGTGTCACACAGAGTTCTTTAGAGAAACAAAACCAGGACACTAGTAGTTCTCTTTATATATTTATATAGATAGGAATATATATAAGATAAGAAATAAACAGTTACCTAATCTATGAAGCAGTACAAATGGATTGGTGCAACTCACTTGCGTGAGACAGCTAGTGGACTGGCAATCCTTTTAGTCTTGAGGGCTGCCAAGTGGTCCTCTGTAGAGCAATTCAGGCTATCTGGCTACAGGCAGCAAACAGCAGAGCAGGTCACCAACAGGCAGCCTCATGACAGAGTCCAACAATCTCCAGCTAAAGAGATGTCTATCCCAGGAGTGTGGCGAAGCAAGGCTTGAAGGAACCTCAATTCACAGCTACACAGTTCACGATTAGGTGTCCCACGGGTAGTGTCGCTTGGAGATTGAGGCACTGGATGAACAAGGCAGCTGGCTGGTCCAAAGATCCAAGAGCAAGAGAGCAAGGGCAGGACTCGCTGAGCCCTTCCTATCACCACCCTTCAATTCATCCCATGTGTTCCCTGGCCATGCTGTCACAACAGATCTACCATCTTCTATGGACATGTTGGCATAACAAGCCTACCCATCACAGATCTATTAGTACTGAAGAAAATGAGAAGCAATTTTACAACCAAAATCTCAACAAGTAAATTTGTATATTTATCCACCTCCATTTTTTACAGGTCTTTTAATTCTATCCACAAATGTTACCAGATGCTTTATATCATTAAAATAAGCTAAATAGCTCTAGCTTATTTGAATATATCTATTAGTAACCAAAAGGATCCCTGGTGTCACAGTTGCCTAAGCATTGAACTGATAATCCCAAGGCCACCAATTCAAACCCACCAAAGGCTCATTGAGCAAGATATGAGGCTGTGTACTAATATAAAAATGCATAATTTTACAAACTGTGTGGATTTCTTGTATTTTGTTGTACATATGATCATGATGAGTCAGAATTACCTTGATAACAGGTTGTGTATCTGTAAGTGTACTCTTTTCTCATAATGTTTATATTATTAAAATGGTGATATAATAATTATGAAGTTTTATGAACCTATTTTTTGTAGGCATTTTGCAAAACATATCTCAATATCTAAAGAGCCAAACTTGTTAACCACTTATGTGCCAGAAAATAGTGCAAGGAAAGTGAGAACAAAGTGACAGATATAAGAAATCAACGATCACTGTGTTTTCTTTTAAAATATCCATGCTGAGTCATCTCAATAGCAACAAATTTTTTCCTTCTTATTTTAGGCATTTGAAGTGTACAAATGTTTTGAATTCTGTGATGGTTCAGATTCAGTTTTCTATAGGAAGAAATATTTAGAAATGTAAAAAGAAAATGCATCGGATTCACATTTAAGTCAGCATAAAATTATTTTAGGAAACAAGATAGTTAGCAGTAAGCTAATATTTTCACAAATTGGTAATGGTTAATTTTTCATAAATATGCACCTAATTGACATTTAATCAAGCTGACTCAAGTGTATGTTAAATATAAATTAATTACTGTATGTTAAAAATACTGTAATTTTATGGCATGTAAACATGTAAGTACATTTAGTTACCATTTAATTACTGATTTCACAGACCATAAATGTATAATTATCTACCTAACAATTCAATACCATTTTACAGAATGCATTCTTCAGGTTAAATATGATATGAAACAGATTAACCATTATTTATACAATAATGCATTAAAACTTATAAATGGTTAGGCCTATCTACTTAAGAATTAACTAGTCCACATATGTTAATATATGTGGAAATTAAAATGTGCATACAAGCTACTTATAAATTCATACATATATAATTGGAATTTGATTACCCAGTCTAATATATCCACACATTCTTGGAAATACCATGAAGTCTTTCCTGGGTTTTCACAACAACCATACTATATTTACAAAATTAAGTTAAGCTAATATATGTAGATAGCATGGTATGAAAAATACTTTGAAAAATGTATATTTCTATATATGTGTATCAATATAAATCAATGTATTGAATTATTACTTTTTCCCTTTTATTCAGACTTTTACTGGATTCAGGGTTTGCTTCATTGCTTACATTTCTGATTTTCTTATAAGTACTCATATTATCTGTGTCAAATTCTACATGAAATGAAATAGAACATTATTGCATACTGGCCTTAATCAATTTGGTCACTGATAATTTCCCAGCTATTTATGGCATATATTATTAACCTCCCATAGGTGGAGTTTGCAGAACTTCTACTACACAGACACCATAGCGGGTATTAAGTTTTAGCCAAAGCTATTTACTACAAACTATGCCACACATGCAAATGTTTGCTAGCACACTGACAGAAAGATAATTATGCTACCCTAGTTGTCAATGGTGCAAAGTCTTAGTACGCTGACATTTCATGTACTAGGAAAGCCCTTTGTCTGATAGGTTCCTGAGGAAGCTGTAGCAATATTCTAGCAACAGGCTTCAATTACCACTCTAATAAGGGTTTTAACCTGTATTGAATAGTTAACATAAGACTGCTTAAAAAATTTCTGTCCGCAGTTGGACATAAAAGGGAGGAAGATTTTGACTCCATAGATTCCCTATGAAGCAGTGGTGTTTCACTGGAAGATTTGTGGTCTATCAGAGACCTGAGCTGCTTACCTAATACCCAGTCACTACCAGATGGTCAAAGGTCAGATGGAGCTTTCCTGTCATGATGATGCTAACAGGTTTCAGCAGTTTTTCCACATGATGATATACTAGAAAGGAAGGGTTAACTTCTATGAGGACTTTAGAACCTTCACCACACTGGTGCTTGTTCACGTTCACGCACTTCTGTCATGTCAGGCCGAGGCCTAGCATGCCCACAGGATAGACTAGAACTAGAACCAGCCTAGCGGCATCTGAAACTCTACCTCTTTACAGGAGCAGAAAGCCCTGTTTTATCTGAGGAGTGTCTGCTGCTTTTGAACTGCTGACCTGCAATTAGAAACCCATGTGGTAGCCACCACTCCCCCAGTGCTCTTTTCCTCACCCGTGGGCTCCACATCAATTCCAACAGCTTAACCTCCACTTCAGCTTCCACATCAATCTCATCTCCATCTCAACATCAATCTCAGTGTTCAGTGTATCTTTAGGCTTTGGGCATATGGGAATCGCTGCGGGATGGAGTTCATTTTTTTCTATTTTTTTTCCCTTTTTTTTCTCTGTGGCGTCACTGCCCTGGTGGGAGCAGGAAGCTCAGTCTTGCTCCTGATGAGCTGCTGCTGGATTTGAACCATCAACCCTGTGGGCTGCAGTCCCGCACACAACCACTATGTCACCAGGGCTCAGCCAGAGCTCATCTCTATAGAATGAGTGTGACATTGCATAAATATTTTTTATTTTCCTTATTATATACTTCTATTTTTTATAGTTTAGGGCTCAATTCAGAGTAGCAAAAATTTTTTTTCAACCCTTGAATTATGATAACCTGACACTCTGTGGTTAGGGTCATCTTGCAGATGTGTACCATCCTACCCAGGATGTCCAAGAAATATCTATGGCATCTAGCATTAAGAAATGCTAGATCTTTACCAATTCAGGTTGAGTAATCATAAATTGACTGAGCCAATCCAGATGGAAAGGTCAAGATATGACCCTAGCGTTATACGTAGATTTATTTTAATAGTTTATTAACAGTATTCTTCCCTCCCCCAATCGCACCATAGGGGCCTTTGCCTTGGGCACATGCCTAATTGCCACTTCATTTGGAAGACCATGGGTGTAACCTCCTAGCTTAGGGAGTCATCTTTTTGACAGAAGGGGAGAGAGAATCCTTGATTTCAGTATTTTAAATCTTATACCATTGGCTAAATTAACGATTCATCAATAGAATTATCATTTTCCCATGAGAATCATTTATTATATATTCCAACAAAATATATAATTGTGATTCTAAAGTGGATTGGCACATATATGAATCATAGATACATGAATGAAGTTTCAATTCACACTAATCATATCCTTAATCTCAAAAAAATTATTTCTTATGACAGGGCCCTGCTTGATACGTGTCCTCATAAAGAGGTAATTGAAGATATGGGTGCTTTAGTAAAGTGTGATGAAGAAATCAGATGATGCTCAGGTACCACAAAATTCTTAAATGTCTTAAAGTTTTGTCTTATAACAGCCTGGCATGTAAATGAGGTCTTAACTAGGCTTATATGGAAGAAATACAACAGCCTGTGTAACTCAGGAATTGTAAATAATAAAATGTAAAACAGGAGGCACAAACTGCTTTGGAGCTGAAATTCTCCACACTCAGTTTGCAGAATGCAATGAAGAGTGAAAGACCCAAATCCTCCAGCAGAGCATCCCTGTGGATTAAGCCTCCAGGGACACCTTTGTGAATAGGCTTGCTATCAGAGTGCCCTTCCAAGGTGGAGTAAAGCAGATACTGAAAGATTGTGTGGGAAAAATAGTGAATGATGCAGGAAGTATCCCCCCCAAAAAAGATGGAAATGCTACAGGGAGTCCCCAGACCAAAAAGAACTCCAGGACGTTCAATCATTTCCAGAGGTAGCAGATGAGCAAGAACCAAGATACTGGAGGAAGAAGTCCAAGCTGTGCTGACCATGAACCCCACACAGACTCCAGGACCTGATGGATGCCCGTGGAGATGGTTCAGAGAACTCACGAAGCACGGACAGCACCCAGTCATCTATGGTGGGGAATTTGGAAAGCAGCTGCTGAGAAAATGGATTGGAAGAGCTCTATCATTGTAACCATTATGGTTGTAAAGACATGTCTTCCAGAAAACTCCAGGCAAAACGACGCATGGAGCGACAACCCGGGGAGGTATGCACCTATTGGAATAATCTACCATTAAGATGAAAAGGAGAGCACAGGCCCGTGGACAAAATGCAAGAGGCTTAGGAAAGAGGAACACATGATTATGTGTTCATAACAGGGAGGAGGTGGTATGTGCGATATTGCATTGTAAGGAATTCAGCCAGTGAAATTAAAAAAAATGTGTAGGAATTGTTGAATAGAAAGCTGACCTCTTCTATAAACCTTTACCTGATTTTCAATAAAATGAAAAGGAAAAAAGAAGTTGAATTCCACATAAAGAAAAATAGCTAGTTTGGTTCACAACTTAAATAACCCCATGAATGTTTTTCCTCAAGACAAACGTCACATGTAGATATGCAGCTTCTGTGTCTTTTCACACCTTTCAATTACCTACTATCTCATTGAATATAAACACACACCCCCACACACAACTCTAAAGAGAAAATGACATTGATAGCACATGACTTCCACAAGGATGTTCATTTCTGAAAGCAGCATTACACTGGAGATGTGAGATGGTAGAGAATGAAGCATGTATACTGGGGCAGTTTGATGCTGGTCACAAAGCTTGGACAATGGTGTCATCAGTGTCAATCTTGAATCTTTAAAATAATCTAATGATGTCTTCATTTAATGTATAGGCTCCTTAAAAGCTCTGGAGGATTTTCCCCATCCTGGGGATTCTAAAGTTCATGTTCAAAGCCATTGCTGTAGAACAACAGGATAATTGGCATAAAGAATCCACATGAACATGGAAATGCCTTCAGATAGTTTCACCTCTGGCCAGGCCCCTAAGATATTATTATCTCTGTTTTATTTTAACAATCTCTGAAACAGTAGCATAGTGAGTTAGGAATGAGAATATCAGTGATATTTGTTCTCTAAAATATACTAATATACTTGGAAAGTTCTCTTTCCCTGCCCCCCCCCACCTCTTCCTTCTTCCTGGCTCATTAGTGAAACTAAGCTATAGTTGTTGCTGTAAACACCACAACTCATGGAAATCTCTTAAAGTTGAATTTTTTTACAAATGAAAATTAACTGTGATTACTATCTTACTTACCTCAAAGAATTATAATAATTTAATAAAATGATATATAAAATGTTATCTAAACAATGCCCGAACACTGTGAAGTAAATAATTCTTTACCTTTTTCCCTTTCATTTCCTAGAATAGAACGCATTGACCCATATACCAGTTGTGATGTATAATACATATTTGTCCAGGATGTGATGTATGAATGCATTCGGTCACAGTTTCTCCATTTGGATCTCACTTTTTCTTTGTTGTACAAAGTTGGGACCTTTGGTAATATGGCTTCTTGCTTGTTGTTTGTTTGCTTGCTTTGTTTAGCTAATGCAATAATAACCCATTACATTTTAAAGTTCGGGACATGAGATTTTATTTTCCATGTCAACTATACTTAGCCATTGCAATACATAATTAGAAAGAAAAATTCAAAAATTGACGAACAGAAACTAAACTGAAAAGCATGCTAATAATTTCTATGTAGGGTGCCACATCTTGAAGATATTGTGCCAAGCATTTTATTTACCCCTAACTAACAGATTTTATATGCTATTTTATAGCTTTATCTCTTGAGTGATTTTGTATAAAAGCCACCATGCCATGTTTCATTACTTCAAAGTCAAAAAGAATTGTGTGCGAGTTTTCATTTAAATAGCGGCACATTTTTAAATGCATGCTTGTGTCTAAAAATATGTATTCTTAACATTCATACTAAGAATGAATGAATACTTGTTACACTAGTAGGAAAATTAACTTCTTGAAATTGTTAAATTTTAAACCAATTTATTCTCTTCAGACCTCTCATAATGCATTAATAAATCACAGAAAGATGTCCAAGGATGAATAGTACATATGACAGTTATTCTTGAGCCATTACTTTCAGATAATAGGAAGAAACTACATTAAAAAAGTAAATGGTGGAAGAGACCTTTGAGATCACTGTTGACTATATGGGGGAAGAAATATAGCTGAAAAATTTTAGAAGATTTTTAAAATCATTTTATTGGGAGCTCATACAACTCCTATTACAATGCATACATAAATCCATTGTGTGTCAAGCATAGTTGTACATCCATTGCCCTCATCATTCTCATAACATTTGCTTTCTATTTAAGTCCTTGGCATTGGCTCCTCATTTTCCTCCTCTCTCCTTGCTCCCCTCTCTCTCATAAACCCTTGATAATTTATAAATTATTATTACTTTGTCATATCTTACAATGTCTCCCTTCACCTGCTTCCCCATTGTCTGTACCCCAGGGAAGAGGTTGTACATTGATCCTTATAATTTGTTCCCCCTTTCTACCCCAACTTCCCTCCACCCTGAAGGTATGGCCTCTCTCACCACTGGTCTTGAAGGGATCATCTGTCCTGGATTCTCTATGTTTCTGGATCCTATCTGTAACAGTGTATATCCTCTGGTCTAGCCATATTTGTAAAGTAAAAAAAAAGTTTTTGAACACTGTGATGCACATATTTTCAATAGCAGTGATCTGGATTTATATTTGAATACATATGCTGTGTGTTTCTTGTAATAAAATATAAAGTTAGACAATTCTGGTTTTGCTGTTATTGCCAGGTACACTGAAATTGGTTCTGATACCTGATTTATATCTGCATGAATGCACGACAGAGGGAAACACTGCCAAGTCCCGTGCCATCCCCACAATTGTTATATTTGAACTTATTGTTGCAATCACTGTGTTAACCACCTTGTTGATGGTCTTTCTCCTTTTCATGTAACTAAGCTTGATGCTATTTTCCAATTGGAAAACTCTAGGGAAAAGAAATACTCAAAGGCAGCTGAAATGTAGAAATTGTCATTATTCCATTTTTGCATCTTCATTAACTTCCCCTAAAAAGTGCACATCATGAAGAAAAAGAGCATCTCACTAGAAAAACAGAAAAGCACAGGGTAGTATAAGCACTATATATTTTGAAATTAGGCCACATTTAAAAATTGGGCTCTACTGCTTGTTAAGAATATGTTTCTGGAAATGTTCTCTTTTATAGGGACTGTGAAGATTAAATAACAGAAAGAGACAGTTGGCACTTGGTCCTTGAGGGAATAGTGCTTTTCCACAATCCTGCACACATGTTCAATTTCACATTTTCTGTTCCTCTTTTGATCTCCTCGATATTTTTCCTTATTCTTCCCACAAATTATCTTCACTTTGATAACTTACAAAGTCATTTTAATTTCATTTTGCTATATACCATATTTAATGACAAAATCATGTGTCAAAGGATATCTAGCTATTTAGAATTTTTCAGTGTTTGGAACAATATTTAAATGGAAAATTTTAGAATATATATTTTCATATGTGTTATCAACTTTTATAGTAAATTCAGTGAAGGAGAACTTGGTTGGTCAATGATATATTCAAGTGACATCTTAATTCACACTCCAAAAGTACTCAAAAAATTTGAACCAAATAGTATTGTCTGTAATAGTGTCTGAATAAAAATCCTTTTTCAAATGTTTGTGAAAAATGAATTTTCTGGGATATGTAAATATTTGCACTTTTGTTGGGCAAAAAGCACACACATATCACACATGCAATAGGACTTCAAAAAATTTCTGAAAACATGGAATTAAAAGATAATGGGTTTTATGCATGACTTTCATAAAACATACATATATACATATATAGTTCAATTATCCATAAAATTGATTATCCATAAAATAATTGCATTGTCCTTTTAGATATATAAATGTAATATTTACTTAATATCAATTTCCAAGTTTTAAAATTAAAAAAATATTTTTGTATATCAGATGCTTTGTCTGTTATGTTTAGATATTCTTATTTTTAGATATTCTTATTTATGCTGTTATTCATTTTATATGTTAATCTTGCTTATGATAAATGGAGTATTTTTACACAACTATGAAATGATAAGGTATGTCATCAGTTTTTTTTTGTTTTAAAATATTTTTAAGCATTTACTTACTGTCTTTTACCCATGGAATAATATTTAAATCTAAGAAATAAAATAGCAGGCTAAGCCCCAGTTGCATAGTGGTTGTGTGTGGGACTGTGGCCCACTGAGTTGGTGGTTCAAATCCAGCAGCAGTTCCCCAAGAACAAGGCTGGGCCTCCTACTCCCACCAGAGGGCAGTGATCCACCCCCCAAAACAAAACAAAAATAAAATATCACATTTTTATCAATTTAATGTTCCTTCAAAACATAATTTTATATGACATTGACTCTGTATAATTTTTGAAACTGACATTTAGAACTCATCGAAAGTTAAGAATTTTTACTACATCTATGCCACAAATGTATTCACTTTTTTTTTTTTACTTGTGTAGTGAACACTGGCCATAATCACTCTATTGTGCCAGTTACTAAGGCTGTAAGGAAGACTAAAAGGATTAGAAAGATCAAACTGATTCCGTGGAGTGCCACTTGGTTCAATGCTAGACTACAATCCACATGCTTGACCACTTCGACTTGCCTTGAACCATGCTAGAAGACAGATCTGATGATTTGCTTTGGAGAAGTCACAGGCTGGAAAATTGTATAAAGCTATTCTACTCTGCACGCTAATGATTGTCAGGAGTCAAAATCAACCCAATTGCAACTAACAGCAGCAAAGTATTCCAAGACAAATACCCACTTTGTTAACACCAAGCACAAAGACAGAAACAATTCCTGGAGAATATAAACAAATACAATTGAAATTCAGAGTAAAGGAAGTCAATATTTTTATAATATTAAGAAATGATGTATCGGGCTGAGCCGCGGTGGCGTAGTGGTTGTGCGCGGGACTGCAGCCCACTGGGATGGAGGTTCAATTCCAGCAGTGGGGCTGGGCCTCCTACTCCCACCACTGGAGAGCAGTGATGCCCAAAAAAAAGAACAAAGAAAGAAAGAAATGATGTATCAAGATCATAATTAATGTGGATCTTAAACTTCAAGTGTGCAAACAATAGTTGAAAAGAGAAGAAATTCTAGGTGGAATAAATGATAGGAAAGTCTAAAAAAAAGAAAACTGTTGGTTATATTTTTAAAGAAAATGATTCCTACTCCCACCAGGGCAGTGATGCCACAAAAAGAAAATGAAACATATATTGGAGCATTGACAAAAATTTAATGAAAAGGATGTTCAAAAAATTGGGGACAGTCTTGAGGACCATATTTTAAATCCCAAATTAAGTTTAAGTTTTATTTATTCCCAAGTACAAAACATGAAAGATCTTAACAAGGATGTTGATCTTATCAGATTAATTATTAAGATCAATGTCAATTATGCATTTGTTTGTAAGGTAGGTCAATTATGCATTTGTTTGTTTAAAAAAATCCTAACGACACATAAAGCCTTGACAAATAAGCCTTTGAATCTATACTTTCTTTACTTTGTAAATGGCAAAAGATAAGCAGATTCAAATTCCAAATAAAAAATATACTAGTAAAAGATAACTTATAAAATTATGAAGAAGTATCAGTATTTCTTGAAGTGTTCAGAGCATTGATCCTTTAATGACTTATTTCTCATTGTCCTCAAGTCTTTTCTGGCTCAGAAATCCAATAAAACAGAGTAAAATGGCCTCTTTGGATTCCTGCGTCTTACATTTTTTTCTGGAAGTAAAAAGACTTCTCACTTGTGGACAAGTGATGGGTTCAAACTGCTGACCTTGTGACAAGCTGCTCAATACATGGCCCACTATTCCATGAGGGTTCCTGTCGCAGCCTGTCGATACATGTAGCTATTGGTTTCATATCAGGGAGTGGAATATTGCCATTTATAAAGAATACTTGCATTCTATTGGACCAATTGTCTGTGGCATAATTTGTACTAAAACATAATAAAGAAAAAGTATGTTTTTTTTTAAAAAAAGAAAAAGTATGTTTTATACCAAAATATCTATGTACAAAAAATACTCAACATTTCTACTTCATATCTGTCTACATTATACTCTGATAAGCATCTGATGCACATTCAGAATATGAACCATTTCACTGGATTCTATAGTGAAATATCTAGTATCTATTAGACTTCTATTTCATAGTGTTTCCATCTGGTGATGTTTTATTAGTTTATGTTATATCTAACTATATGTTTCAATTAATGGATTTTGCCATTAGCTTGTAGTTTGACTTCAAATGGAATATAAATTTCATTAATTTCTTAGCCTTTACTTTAACTAATAGTTAATGTGACCCAGAGTGATACTTGTGGCCGGCATCTAATCTGGTGTTAATTTTACAATTAGGGGTGGAGTCGAGCTTGTCAATCTGGAGATAACCAATGAGATCTCTGTGTGGGCACGGTCTTCTGGGAATTGTGGGAAATCTGGTACTTCCTTCTTGGAAGCAGGAGACACTCACTCCCTTGGATCTCTCTACTGTCAAGACACAAGACCCCCCCAGAGGAGAAGTTACATGGACCTGCCCTGATAGAACTGGCCTCTGAAGCCAGAAAAGTTCTGGCAGGAGACTCCTACCAAAGCTGAGATCTTTGAGAAGCCACAGAGAGGTCCCTGCCAGTGCTGAGACATTTACAACACCACAGAATCCAAAGATTTTCTACCCACTTGCTTGTGATCATCCTGCATTTGGCTTCATTGCATGTGTTTCATGCGCCTGGAAAGGGCTTTATAGGTTGGTATCAGACAGATGGTCTAATATCAGACTTTGACCGTGCACTAGAGTGAGTTGTGATGCATTCTCAGTGTTCTATTTTCTTATATATAGACCTCTTTCTTATACACATAAGAGTGTCTATGGATTTGTTTCTCTAGTCTACCCAGACTAAAACAATACCTCTGTAGCATTCTTTTCTTTTCTAACTATAATGGAAAGATTATTTTATGAGAAAATAATTTTAACTTGTTCTTAGAATAATTTAGTCCATTTAGTAATGTGTATTGAAATATAATATTCAATAAATTATTGCCGCTATATGTAGCAACAACAAAACCTGGGATTTTGTTATTTGTTGGAGTGGAGTCAGTTCACATGTATGCATGTATGTATGTATAACAGCAATTGTAACCATGAATCCATTCATGGAGTCTTCGTGGTGTGCAAACAGAGCAGTGCTGCAGAACTTGGAATGCTTGTTCTTAAAGGTGCCCTTGATAGGTTCAAAGAGCCAGTCACCCTAGGGGTGGTAGTCAAACTCCCCTTTCAATAACACAGGTGATCCTGTTCGAGTAAAATTCAGTTTCCATGTAAGAATCATCATTCTTTTATCCAGATTTTGATTTCTAGAAATTTGCCTTGAATGTCACATTGACTTCCTCATTAGCTTAACCCTATAGAGATTTACATGACATTATATTCCATAATGACCCAGATGGCAGAGTGGAACTGTCCCAGAGAATTTCCTGGGTGTATTCTCTTTCTAATGCTTTCCTTGGTGATACCAATAAAAGCAGCATCTAGGTTCATTCCTCCTACGTTAATATCAACTATTACAATTCTGATCTTTCCCTCATATACAGACCACCAGAATTTATATCCAGTATAAGCCCACCAATCACCCACCTCAGTGTTTGACATTATCACGTTTCTATGCAAAATGTTGAGAAACATTTGCATTGGAGTTCAAATAAAGCATCGTAATCCGAACCGACACGTGATTTTTGTAAACAAAAGTAATCCATGTTTCGGTCACTAGTGAATATGCATCATTTAATCCTTTTGGGGATGTATTCTCCAAGCGTTTTGCTATAATGTTCTTAGTTTTTGTGGCCTTTTGTACGCTTTTTAGATAAAATCATGGGCCCCCAAAAGAGGTTTTTTTTTACAAAAAACCATCATGGTAAGGAACTGGTTAACCACGTTATCGATATTGCTGATAATAATTTAGTAAACCCTTTTAGAAAACACTTAAGGAAATGATAACAGCAGACCACATTAGACAGTTTTTTTAAAAACGATAAAATAAGCACAGGTCCTAGTGAAAAGAGATAAAGAAGAGTAAAAACTCCTGAAGCGCAGTGACCAGTTGATTTTATGGAAGGGATTTTCCTTCCAAAAAATGCCCCTCTGTCCATACCTCCTGTCCACATCTGTGTCCACAGATCCAGATCCTCATCAATCTCAAGGTTGTTGAAAGCATTTTAATAGGTGGTTCTTATTTAAATTATATCATTTAACTCTGAACTTACTTTGAAATTTCTGTGTAATATTTTGTATAAAAAGGCAAGCCTGGGGTAAAGACTTAGTGATTGAAAACAGATTGATCCATGTTCAATTATTTCTTATGGGAAAAATTCAGAACACAAGTGGATCACATCTTCACACAGACACACAGGCAGGCACACACACACACACACACACACACACACACACACTTCTTAACACGATTAGCACTAAGATCTGGAGTTCTATAGTAATGCCAATCACTAATTAATAGAAAGTGTATGTGTAAATAAAATGTGGCAAATTCTTGCACTATCTCCATTATCACTGATAACTTTGAGACCATTGTTGTAGTTAGTCTATTTCATTGAGGGTTTTTCCCAGTTTCTCACTCTCTACCAAACATATTGTTCGGCTCTCATAATTGCTATTTCCTGAATACTACCTGAGTAAATAAGCTGATTTTCACCATTTTGCTTCTAACAAATATTCTGACAGTGCTTATTTGAAGACTGATGTGTCTGTTTCTCTGGAAAGCCACCATAGAGTGGTGTACTTATCATAGAGTAAGTATTATTTCCTACAACTGCAAGTTGAAGGCATCAGTTTTCCTTCTGTATTCTGTTATCTTGTTCTGCATTTTAATGAGGTTTTTGCAAAGTCCATAACTTGGGTCAGACACATCTTTTTTTTTTTTTTTGCATCAAAGTGACATCTTTGTTCTTTAAAAGTCTAAAGAGATTTTTATTTTGCAGCAGAAAACTCCTTGAATAATGATTTTTTTTGGAGTTGATAAGATAGGAATTTCAAATTTATATGCCATGGTTTTGAAAGGATTTTTAAAAGCCTTAATCTCCTATTTTTCTTTTAAAATCATTTGCTACTTACAAGTCTAAATTACAACAGTCTTAAGTTTACTGTAATGTATTTTCTTTGATTTCTAAGATTTGTGTTCAACATAAATAACTTCTTTATACTTTTTTCTTTTTTTTTATCTTTGGGGGGCATCACTGCCCTCTGGTGGTCATGGGAGCTACCCAAACTTGCTTCTGGAGAGCAGCTGTTGGACTTGAATTGCCATCGCAGTGGGCTGCAGTCCCGCACTCAACCACTTAAGCCACTGGGACTCAACCCTTATACTTTTGTTCATTTAGAAAATTTATGAGTTCAAATTAGACCCCAATGCAGAAGGGATATTTCATAATTAATCTACCTTTTGATTATTAGTATATGATCAGAAATATGACTGAATAAAATCAGAATATGTAATAATAGAAGTAAGAAATGCTGGAAACTAGAGCTCAATACTAGAGCAAAGACAGGTGCCCAGACAGGGAATATATATATATATATATATATATATATATATATATATATATATATATATATAATTGAATATAGTGGGTGGGTGCTGAGTCTAGCTATGAGTTCCAGAGAAAATTAGAGAGAGAGAAAAAGTGAGCTATCAGGAATTGAAAAATGGTTGGTAAGTGTCCCCACTCATCAAATACTTCTGGAATAGATTTAGTCAAAACTGGATTTGTTCTTCATTTTCTCTAATGACCTAAGTTTTACGGGGTGATTGATTCGACTTATGGAAATTACAGTAATGATAGATAAGTTTAGGGAGGAAAATAATTGTTAGAAAAGAAATCAAGAAGACTTGGAAAAATCTGACCTTGGGCAATTATTGTAACAAGGAAGAAAAGGACACAGGGAACATGTTATGATGCACAGCTAAGGACATTTGGTAATTTATCAATGGTAAAACATAAAAAAGAAGAGTAAGTGCAAATAAGACGACCACATCTTGAGTTTAAATGATGGAAGCCTATGATCAGAAGACGCAAAACAGCAAGGTTGTACTAAAACATGCTTCACTGATGTCACCAGGCTGCTCTAGGAAAAGAGTCCTGCAGTGCAGCATGAGCACATGCAACAAGAAAATGGGAATAATCAGGGTTCGGCATTCTATTGTACACAGAAATGGATTCTGACTGTCAGGAATGAATGCAGTCAGAAAATCAAAGTTTTCTTAGGTGGGAAATACAAAGGGAACTGCTTTCAGGGGAAATAGGTGTGAGGTGAAGGACGGAAACCTGTCGAATGATACAGAAATGCAGGGTTCAGAGAAGTCTGAGACCCCTGACGGTGAATGAACACAGGAGACATTTCAACAGCTCTCTCTTTCAGTGGTCAGAATAAATTAACAAATTAATTAAGAGGTGATATGCTTGTAAGTTCACATGAATGTGTGCCTCTCTGTGGGTGTTGCTGTGATAGGGAGGGGTCCAAGTTTATTTTTATACATATGTACATATGTTTACACATATATACATAGGCACACATATACAATTGTAATTAAAAGGATAAAATGTTTACTCACAAAATGTCAAAAAATGTTCTTTGAAAAATGCCTCTATTGGTATGTTTTGGAGAAGCTAGTGAATTCTGAATAGCCCAAACTCTGCAGAATATTTTTAAACGTACAAACTAAATAATGATGAATACTTATGTTGCTTCGATCTTCTTAGCAAAAGAAGAGGTCATGCACTTCTCACTAATGCACACTCAAATCTGAGTTTTGTGTGTTGGTGTGGAAAATGATAGTATAGCTGATGCTTGTTGAAACTAGTCATTCTGTCTAGTTTCAAATAATCCAATTCTGGAACTAAATTTAAGTTTATTCCATGAAAGGAAATAGGAAATTCACGAGGTTTCAAAGAGTAATCGTGTTACATCAAGATTGGGTAAGAAAAAAACAAAACAAAAACCAACAACTGGAATAAGGAAACACTATCAGAAATGTTCTCAAGGGGAGAGGAAGAAAGAGGTGCAAGAGGAAGCCCCCTGAAAGGGGACCTAAGTACAGAATTCTCGAATCACAATCTGGAATAAAATACAGAAGCCTGTTTTGAAATCAATTATGCAAGGCAGGGTCATGATGTGTCAGAATATTTTTGATGTCACTGATTTTTTTAAAAAATTGAGTGCAATACAAAGTATCAAAAATGTATTCCTTCTTTATTAACTACTAAGACAATTTGGAATAAAAGAGTTTTTTAACAAAAAACATTTTTTCTAAGTTACTTTATGCCTAATTAATTAGGCAGTAGGTAATTTGGAAACTTAAAATTCAGAAAGAAACTATTTCTGGAGAAATGAATAAGCAAAATATTTTAAATTTCTCTGTCTCTGATTATCATCTCATAATTTCTATCCTAAAAAGATATTTCTGATAGTTCTGATCAACACAAACAAAACATATTAGGTTTTGTCCAGTGACAAATACAGAATTAAGAAGGGTTTGTAAGAAAACCTGGACTAAGTCAATTATATGTAAACACTGAGCTAACTAAATAGCAGTTAATATAGGTATCAAATATATCTAGATAAGATAACATTAACTCCTTCCATGATTCTCTATTCTGATTTTCCACCAATATTAATTACTGAGCATAGGTATCATCATGACTCTCATAGAATCATAGATACAGCTCTACTTTTTTTTTTTTTTGCTGTGCTCCCTCTTAACAGCAGTCATTAATTTACTGATACCCTGTCTATCAGGCCCACATCATCTTGATTAGAGCTGTTATCCTAATCAAAAGACTGATAATTAAGACTATCCATCTGTAGAGTTCTAAGTGTTAAGATGAGTTGAAGATCCTAATTAAGATTATTTAGGTGTTACTTAAATGCCATCATTTGATTCAGCTAATCATACCAGCAGGTACATTAGATTTGCATTAATGTTCTGCTGAAGCCAGCAGCTATTTAGGCAGATCAAAAATGTAGATTACAGTCACTATTTCAAACATCTTTATTTGAAAGTGATATTGAGACAATACATTAAGATAAGCAAGACGTTAGAACGGCCAGGTTTTTTCAATGTTCCTTAATTTGCTTTATGGCAATAAGTGGAGCGCTTAAGATAAACAGCCTGTGTGCCGCTGTTGTTTGCCGGCTTTCATCATCTTGCGTCTTCTGGACCACATGTGCATCTTGAGCCCAGCGACGAGAGCTTTCACCCACATCTTATCACCTTTGCCATTTCACCCCTTGTTCACATTTTATCACAGACCCGTACTATACCCTGGCACACATCCACTCAAAACTAAGTTTCAATACATTGATATGGCTGGCACAGATGAGAAACTTTGATTCCAGTTAATATCTGATACCACATTGAATATAAATAAGTAAAAGTATATATATATCACCCTTTTAATAGTCACATTAAATTTAATTGCACAGTGATAGCAATAAATAAGAAATTTTTATGGTAATGCACAACTCATTTTTTCCTCATCTTCTCCTTGGTTGATATAATAAAATGTGTTAATTTGCTTAAACTGATGTAGCTGTGATGGAATAAAATCTTGATACCACTTGATAAGGATCCAGGAGAGGTGGGTTCAAACTCACCAGCTGCTCCAAGGGAGATGGATACACAGTTTGTGTTGTACAGGTTACATACAGTCTTGGCAACTAAACTTTGTAAATGACTCTCTCAGAATTGACTCTATGGCAATGGGTTTGGCTTGGTTGTACCAGGATTGCTGTCAAGTTCCTTTACTTGGTATCTAGATAATGCCATTTGGTCCTCAAATTAAAGTGCCCCATCTGTTTGCAATCAATCAATCAATCAATCAACCAACAAAAGTCTTATAAAACACGTGACCAATAATTTGGGTTTTACTATGCTCAGGTGTGAAGAGAAATTACCTGTGCTTTCTGTCCATGAGTACTATGTAAAATTTCATTAATAAATACCTATGGAGACAGGGGAAGGATAGCAGGTAGAGAGAGTGATTAATCTACTATTAGATATGGCTCCACACAGTAGATAATTAACAGAACTTATAACATATATTCTAATTATTGTACCTTTGTGCTAGAAGAGTTTATGTGCATTCACGATTTCCAAGTATATTATTTATAACTCCACCAAAAACACAGGAGTGTGTGGACATGTTGGGTTTTTGAATCAAGTCATTATTTCTATAAGTAAGTCATTATTCATGCTTGATATATTCATATTTATAATGGATAAGTAGCACAGGTTTTAATTCCTGTTAATCATGTTGCTGTTAGCTACAGTAGATTTGACCCCATCTCTTGGTAATCCCTGACTCACGGCAATGCCAGGCAAAAGGAGATCAGACCACACCGTCCACAGACTTGACTCTGGGTGATTGGTCAGCTGCTTTCCCAAGCCGATCGCCTGGCACTTCTTCCTTGTCTGTCTTGATCTCGAGGCTCTGCTGAAACCTGTTTAGTTCACAGCATTTCTTCACTAATAGATGGAACAGAGATACACATGAGTTGCCTCTGCAGTCATCAAATCTGGGTCTCACACATTTTAGATGAGAAGTCTATTACACAACACTGTTATTTTAATAATGGAGATCTGGTACTGAAAAGCACTCTCAAATTTTCAAATAATTATCTTAGAATATAGGTAGGGACAGATAACCTTATAGACATCATGCATATCAAACAGTTCTTTACAAACTTAATTTTAAAAACCTTTAATTAGACAAAGCATCCACTTTAATTGCTTTCTGCCTAAGTGATGATATATATGGTACATGATACACTTAGAGATTTTGCCCAAGAGCTAAGAGGAATATAAAGGGAATCTCAGCAAATGGGGTCACTCAAATATTGTCTTATCTGGCACTGAACAACTTAGAATTGAATACATTTTAAATGATTATAACATTAATGCCTATTGTGACAATGCTCAGGAATCCAATTTCTTAAATCCCATTGGCTATTGCAATCATGTTCATTTCAACTAATAGTGTTCCTGGGGGATAGTGATCCCAATCTCTACTGGAGAAAGACTGTCTATTCTTTCTTTATGAAGAGGATTGTTGATTATGAACCATTGACCTTTGAAGTTACAGCTGAATGCTTAAATCCTTGGCCAGCAGAGTTCCTTTTGTAAGATCCCACTTCCCGCCATCGGGTTGATTTCAGCTCTGAGGAACACTATAGATCAGGGTCAAACTGCCCCTTTGGGTTTCAGAAACTGTAACTCTTTATGGGAGAAGCAATCGTCAACTTTCTCTCACAGAGTACTTGTTGGTTCATTTTCTGAGCTTTTATTTATTTTTTTTGGGGGGGTATCACTGTCCTCTGGTGGTCATGGGAGCTACCCAGCCTTGCTCCTGGAGAGCTGCTGCTGGGTTTGAAATGCCAAGCCAGTGGGCTGCAGTCCTGCACTCAACCAATATGCCACTGGGGTTCAGCCATTTGCTGAGGTTTTAGATCGCAAACAATGCATACACCACTTACCTACATATTCCTCCCTTATGTTAACTCAACCAAGTTATATTTTCCTAATAATTTCACTGTACTTATTTTGCTTTTATTACAAAGAACAAACTTTTATTTCAAGTTTTATTTATATTGTATATATACCCAAATGTTAGTCTATTTATTATCCTCTTCGTTAATGATAATTTCAGTGATTTTGTTTTGACAAACTTGCTGTGTATAAGAAATTGTTGGCAGGAATAATGGTGAGTGATCATTTTCATTTCATGTTTTAAATAGTGAAAATTGCTCATTGTAAGATGGCCAGCATTTCCTAAATACTACTATGTGCTCAGTGCAGGCCAAAATAGGTGCTAGGGCTGTAAGTGTGAGTTTTTGAAAGTCTGCGTACTAAAGCAGTCCCAGTGCTGCTGTTAGTTAGACTTTTAACTTTGAACCTTCAGGTCAAACCCACCAGCTGTGCCTTGCAAGAAGTTGAGGTTTTGTGTTCCTGTGAAGCTTTAAAGCTGTAGAAAAGTGGTATAGTTTCTGTGGGTCACAATGGGACTGGCTTTGGATTTTGATACTATGTAATAAGCCCTTCACATATCTCACCACTTTTACCTTCCACAATAACCCCATGAGCTGACATCTGCTTTCTAATGTGGCTATAAGGGTTGAAATTCCTGTGTTTACACATTCATAGAGTAGCCATCTTCCACAATGAGTTCTCAACTGATCTTTGAAAATAAAAATCAGTTCATGACATGCCTCTGTTCAAAACTTTTCAATGGATGTTACTAACCTCCCTCTTCAGTACTCTCCATTTCACGACTTGAGTCATGCCTCTCTCAATCACGCAGAGAAGACTGTGATGGATAAACATATCGGCCTCTCAACCCTCAGAGGATATCTCATCTGTGATCTGCTGTCTGCCAAAGGACTCAAAGGTCCAATTACCCTCAGCTAAAACCCATGACTCTCCATTAGATTCTGAAGTCTTCCTGTCTTGCGTCTCAATGCTGTGCTGGTATTTAAAAAAATATATGTACTTTCAAATATCCTGTTTGGAATCAGTCCTATCTCAGGGGTTTCTTCTGGGTGAAGCTAAACTCCCCATATTCCCCAGAGGATATTGCTTATGCATCATATCTTTTCCTCTCTGACCTCATCTTCTACTGTGCGTCCCTCAGATAGACTGTTTTTCTGCCTATGTCACTCCAAGACATAAAGTATTTTCTACCCAGGAGAATTAGCACCTGCTGTTCAATCTACAGTAACATTCTTTGGTTAGATTTCTCCATGCTTCGGTTGCCCACTTTTTCATGTTCTTGTTCACATCTTCTTCGTGAATCCCTCTATATTTCTAATTATTCTTTTACACATGCTCACATATGCATATTTTCCTCTGGTTATATTTTCATTCTAATTCCTTAACATAATTTTATACATAATTCATTTGATTTTTTGTTTATTTGTTTCCATATTTTCCAACTATGTGAAAGTCTCATCCCAACAGGAATATCATTTCTTTAATTCACTGGTAGACACTGATAGTTAATATATGAGTATCAGTATAATGTAGGAGTAAATTCTATCCTGTATCAGTGGTGTGAATGTATACAAACAATTAGACCATTGAAAATATTTTCTGTTTATTCATAAAATTGGAGCAGAAGGACTCTGAGACTGAGCTCAAAGAAGAAATCATAAAACTGCATCCTTTGATAGAGCTCTATTTTAGCAAAGTTGCAAACCATGTTCTAGCCTTCTCAAGGAGGTGTTCTTTATAGCGAAATGGAGTGTAATTCTCCTGTACCAGAAATACGGCCTTACTGCTTTCAAATGGGATACTATGAAACAGAAAATCTGAGAAGCTTAGGAGTGCATTTTTAGTATGGTAGATGTATGCCCAACATGAAATTCCAGGAAATGTTGCTCTTTTAGTTATATGAGGCTCTTTGCTAAAAGAGAATGGGATAAATATTTGAATTTCAATCAATTTTTTGGGCAATCCTATGTTGATTATTTAAAATATGTCAGTCTTTGGCCATCACCTTGTGGAAAATATTGAAGAAACAACTTTTAAATCAGTTCTACAAGTTACTTTCTATGGTTCAGTCGCTATATTGCTGAATACTATAATTTCAATTCCAACCCACAGTGAAATATTCTATAAGATTTTCTCAACTCTAATCCTTTTATTTTGGGGGGGGCATCACTGCCCTCTGGTGGTGGGAGTAGGAAGTCCCGCGTTTGCTCCTGTGGAGCTCGAATTGAACCTCCATCCCAGTGGGCCACAGTCCCGCGCACAACCACTACGCCACCGGGGCTTAGCCCTCAAATCTAATCTTTACAAAAGAAAATCTCCAAGTCATTTTTCCAAAGCTGGAGTTATTTGAGACTGGGTTCTCTCTTGTTCTCTCTCTCTTTTATTCTCTCTTTCTCTGAGCAACAAAGTCTCATTCTTCTCCCACAACAGTACATGGAGAGTTGAACAGCTGTTCTTTTGGTTTCACAGTCCAACAGGTAGCCAACAAACCACAGGCCTCTTTATCAGAACTGTTACAGATGTATATAATGCTTTGAACATTTTATTATCTTCCTATAGAAAGCTGGTCTCAAATTAAGTCTAAAGCAATGCAAATGAAATAAAATGATGTTAAATAGAATTATGAAATATTTAAAGTAGTAGATTGATATAAACTTTCTTTGGCAAATTAAATTGTATGTAGAAATATGAAGTGTTGTCGTGAGGTGCTCTAGAATTGATCTGACCCTCAGTGACCAAACGTTGCCTGGTGCCATGCCACCCGCACAGTGATTCTGAGGTACGCACCCATTGTTGCATCCATTCTGTGGGACCATTTAACTGAGGGCCATCCTGTTTCTCACTGCCACTCCCCTCTACAAGCACCCTGTCCTTCTGCAGAGACGGGTCTCTCCTGACAGCATGTTCTAAGTACATGTGATGAAGTCTCACCATCCTGGCCTGTAAAGAAGACCCTGGCTGAATGCCTTCGAAGAGAGATCCATTTCTTCTTTTGGCAGTACACAGTACTTTGAATATTCTTTGCCAGCACCATAGTACACATACATCAGTTCTTCAGAATTCGCTACTCAATCTCTAACTTCCACATACATATGACTGAAAATACTATAGCTTGGATCTGGGGCACCTTATTTCTCAAAGTAATAGCCTTGTTTTTCAAAAGAGGTTTCATGCAGTAGATTTTGCCAATACTGTGAGAATTGTTTGTTTAATTTTTTAATAGAATTTGACATTTTACAGACACATCCTTCATGATTCTGATCAAAATTGCAGCTAGACATTGTAAAGTTTTGAGATGATTTAGTTCATTTCCTTAACACAAAGTTGTTTCCTTTAGAAAGCACTTTTTTTTTCAGTTTATTTACATTGACTAAGATATGTTGGCCAAATTATCTGGACCTGATCTGGGGAGCTCATCTTTATGGAATATTTTCTTTTATGTTTTATTCAGTATTTACATTCTTAATTACCTCCTGTTGCATGGACGGAATTCCCTCATGCTGTCCGAAAGAGTTCTTCTAGTCAACTGGTATTTGCACATGGAATTTAAATATTTGCAAGAGTACTTGTCTCTGTTCTTTCCTCATTAGTAAGGAAAGTCAAACATATTTAGTCTCACACCCTGCAGCCAACATAGAGGGAGAGAGAAGCAATCTGTGTGTGGTTATTTGTTCTCTGGACAGCTTTCATTTTTACAGCAAAAGCATTTAGCTTGTAATTCACCATTTGTAGGACATCTATGTGACAGGGACTGACATGTCACCAGTATTAATGTAGCCTGTGAGGTAAAAAAAAAACTTTTTTTTACTAAGTGGGATAGATATATTCACTACCATAGAGTCAATTCTGCTCGGAATGACACGGTGGGGCATAGAAGAATTCGCTCTGTGGATTTCTCAGATTGTAGCTTTTTACAGGAGTAAAAAGTCTATTGAAATGCTGACCTTAAGATTAGCAATGCAACAACTTTACTCTCAGGTCTCTTTGCATAAATAAGCCAAAAACAAAAACAAAAACAAAATAAACTCACTGTCATACAGTAGATCCTATTGGACATAAAGTGATCCTATAGCACAGGATCGAACTAACCTTATGAGTTTCCAAGATGGTCACTCTTCTGGGAATATAAAGTCCCATTTCTCAGAAATGGAGGGCTGGTGGTTTTGAACTATTGACCTTGTAATTAGCCATCCAACATGTAACCACAACACCACCAAGGTCCCTTATGGCATCGATAGATGTGAGGCAGTTAGACAAACAAGTTCAATGGGTACAATATGTACGAGCACACGGAGGAGAAAAGAATCGACTCCACTGTATGAATTGAAAATGACATAGCAAGAAAGGTAAGCATGCATTTTCGTAATACCTCCTCACATTTATTTCCATGTAATCTCTCTGTGTGGAATACTGATTTGCTTTCCGCCACTATAGTTTATAATGTATAGGTTTTTGTATAAATGGAATCATTTAATCTGTTCTTTTTGTTAATATAATTATTTTATCTAGCTTCAGTTCCTCAACAAGATTACCTATACTTATCCATGCCATACCAGATATCAATAATTTAGTTTTTATTACTGAGAAATAACAGACCATAGTTCACTAATTGACTTATCTGATGATGAAAAATTGAGTTGTTCCCAATTTGAGATGGGTGTAGAGGCTATTTCAAGTAAAATAATTATGAACAGTTTAAGTCATAGACTTGTCCTTTGTAAGTCTATGCATAAATTCATACTTCTATTTTGTGGGGAGGGATGCTGAAAAATACAATGGCTGTATAATATTAGTATTTTAAACTTTTAAGATACCACCTAACTCTTTTCCAAAGTGTTTGTGCCATTTTTCATTCTCTTTTACATCTTACATCGACACCATCTATACAAATACTTAAGAAGCCATTCTTTTACACTTTATCCATTGTTAAAGTTAAGTAGCAGTCTGATTTATGTTTTAATTTGTACTTTCAAACAATTATGGTGGACTTAAATTTATGTCATTATTTGACATTGATGTATCTGCTACAATTAAGAATTTCCTCATAGCTTTGGATTATTTTAAAACTGCTTGGATTTTCACTATTTAGATTTATTGCAATATTGTTATTGATCAAAGACCTTTACCCTTTATGTGATTTCAGAACTTAGATTTTGACTGGATTTCTGTGTAAGCAACACCATATAAGCACATAATATGTATGAAAGACCTTTGTGACTTAAGCATGAAATATTTATGTCTGGTTTCTAGTTTGATCTTTGTCCCTCTTTCTGCCTGTTTTTGTCTTCTCTTCCCTGGACCTTTCCATTCTCTCCAGTACATGCAGATACTGTTAAGATTTTTCTCTTTACCACATACGTTAAGCAAGTTTGATATTGTAAAGAGATATATATCTATATGCACACACATATGTTTCCCTTCCAATTTCTCTATGAGGAATGACTTGACTATATTTAATAGTTCACTCTTGTGGTCAAATAGATTTAGAAGACTACATTCAAGAGAAATGTTAGGAAACCAGAGCACAACTCAGGATAATCTAGGAAGATTGCCCAGGGTAGATATCGTTTCTATCCATCCCACCACTGTCTCCTCCTACTCTGCTTGGACCCTTCTGTTCTCCTTCAGGAGAAGTCTACCCTCGATCTTCAGAGATTGCTTCCACCACTATGTGCCCTCCATGTCATTTCTCAGGGGTCATCCCTGCCTGGTTCAGGTATACATCAACTACCAGACATAGTGTCCCCATCCTCTGTGTTCTAGTTGTTAATTAAACCCATGATTTTCATTGTGGATATTAAAATAACCAAATCTTGTTTGTCACTTTTCTGAATATCAAACCAATTATTCTAAGGAAAGTCACTTAAATGAGAGCAGAGAGATCAATTATTTGGAAGGTGGAGACCCAATCATTGACTTTGGTGACATTGCTATCCCAGGACAGAACATTTTTAATTTTAAAAAGTCATTTCATCAATGCATCTCTATTCTGAGCTTGGGTGCACTGTGTTTCCACCACCCCATCCAGCAGGTGTTCATGAGCCTCCTTTCACATCAGTTCTCTCATCAAAGTTTTTTTCAAATGTTGGCAGTTAGTAGTTGTGGCAGTCATGTGCTTATGTTAATTTTATGATTGAAATGTAGGGGTGCAGTCTAGCCTGTTAATCTGGAGATAACCATTGAGTAGCCAATGAGGCCTCTATGTGGGCATGGCTTTCCCCTGAGACTTTTGGGAAATCTCGTGATATTTCCCTCTTGAAGATGAGAAGCTATCTTCCCCAGTGGTTGGGAGTTAGTCTCAGAGATGATAAATCACGGAGAAGACAAGATGGCAGCATTCATGAAGCAGAAGGAGCAGCTGGAGAAACCACGGCTTTGCCCTGATGGAGCCAGACCTCTGAAGCTGGGGCTGCCACATGGAGACTTCAGCCAGCGATGAGTTGCTTCTGCTGTTGATGGACCCTGAGCCCTGGAAGTGAGGAGCTATATGAAGATTCCTGCCAACACCGGGATTCTCTCTACTTCACATTCTGTTGATCTGTGACTTCGTGATTTGAAAGGAGACATTATAGACAGGTGTTGGGCATATGGGTTAATATCGGACTTGTGACTTTGAACTGGACTGGGTTGGGATGCTTTCTCAGTGTTCCATTCCTTTTTTATATAAATCCTTTCCCTATATCCATATGCGTGTCTATGAAATTTGTTCGTCTAGCCTAGCAGGACTAGCACAATAGTTTTCTGTCCTTTCCCTTTCTTTTGGTTCTCAGATGAGGCAATTCGTAGCTGCCCCCCACACACATAAACTGACTTCCTGCTTTTTCCAGGATGTGTCTCTTTTGGTTTCATTTCGGATCGTGTGCATATCAATGACTTCAAGTCTATTATATATTTTTTCTTTGAATTTAATCTATTAATTAAATCCAGTATTTTTTTGTTACTAATGTTTTCTTTTGTATTCATTTTACACATTTGTAGTTTAACTCTCTTGGAATTTCAATTTAGATCATACGGATCTCTTTCTACATCTGTGTGTCTGTTTACTATAAGTTTCAAGTGAATTCTTGTGTATGTGAAAAAACAAGGACTTTTATAACAGCTGCAAGAGCTCCCAAGAAAATGATCTTTACAAAGAAAGAAAAATACAATTACATGAACCATATAATGCCACTTTCTACTAACTATATTATCTGTAAAATATCTGGATGTTTTCCTATTGTTTATCTTAATCCTGAATAAATATTATATTTTCCTGTTCCTTTACATTCTGAATTAACTTTTCTTTCATGAAACACATTTTGAAGTTAGATTTTTTTTTATTTCTAAAAATATTATTGCATTATGTTCTGGGGCAGAGTTAAGTTTCTGGGAAAGTGTTTGGTGCATGCTGTATTTTCTAAGACTTATCATGTATTAGGAGAATTTGCTTTTGTCTTGCTGCGTGTGGTCATTATTTTAACTATTTTTGAGATCAATGATTGCTTCTGATCCGCCTTTTTGAGCTACCATCTCTCAGGCTCAGGACATTTTATTCTAGTGCATTCTTTACCTGAAACTTCAAGTGACTCATTGAACAACTCTTTAGGCCTTATTCTCTTGGCAGCACCCTTGCTCTGACCCCTCCCCACACTGTCCTTCTCACATTCCCCTGTTAATCTCCTCGACTTAGAGAAAGATTTGACTCTACCTGAAACCACAAGTTCTTCTTCATCATAAGACACTGTGTTCTCTACAGAAAAGTGGACCAATCATTGAGTTTGTGTAATTTATTTTGCATCATTTCTTTGATGTCCAGATACTTGTTTCAAATAGTCTAAAGATATTTGTCCACTGTGTGGAGGGATGAGGAGGAGGGTGACGGACACTCAATATGTTGCCTGTTACCCTTTTATGGCCAGAAAAATGAAGTGCTTCTCTAATTTTAGTCATACTCCTGGTTATGAATAAAATCCTACCTAATCTAGCATTGAAATCCCTGATATATATATATACACACTAAATAACTATCTTATATATTTACCTTCCAGATATCTGGAATATATATATATATATATATATATATATATATATATTCACTAAGATCAATTTATTCAAGTTATATGTCTGTTATTCAGGTTTCAACGCATATCTCCAATCCATTGGAGTCTAGCCAAAATGTTCTTTCCAAGCTTTGCAGATTGTTTATGTGTCCATATGTCACTTCTCCATCCTCTCAATACTTCCAGATTGACTACACTAAAATTTAAGTTGTATGTGTGGATCTAGAGGAGCTACATAATCTCCTGTCGGCATCAGCAAAGGGATGATGTCTAGCCTGTCAAAGAGGTAATAGTCAATGATGCCTCTGTGTGGGTCTGGCCTTCTCCAGAAGATTCTGGGAACTCATGATTCTGGAGCACTCCTGGAGCTGGGGCACACAATCTCTCTACTTCACATTCTGTTGACAAGCCCCGTGCAGCCACACTGATGGCAAGCAGAGTCTTGGAGCTGACGGAGTCACCTGAGAGCCAGGGCGGCTTCCACAAGATCCTTCACCTTTCACCCACTGGCCTGTGATCTTCCTGCTTCGAGCATCATCATCGCATATGCTCTGTGAGTTTGCAGAGGAATTTATGGACTACTATTGAAAACATGGGCTGATATCAGACTTTGGGGCAAAAATCAAACTTACACACTTGAAGTGGACTGGGCTGGGTTGCTTTCTTAGCGTACAATTACTTTCGGGCATATAACTCATTCTGAGACACATATGAAATGTCTCTGGATTTGTTTCTCTAGCCAACCCAGACTTACACAGTGGTTTTGTCTTATAGCCACTTAACACAAAATTTTAAAGAAGCAAACAAAAAGAAAATTCATTGTCTTTTAATTCTGCTTTTCCATAAACTTTTTGAAATATATATTTACACATATATGTGAAGGGGTACCAAAAGATGGAATTATTCTGCTGAGAGATGTATTTAATTTTTTTATTACAAAACAACTTTATCACCTTCAAATTGCCCTCCATTACATTTAATAACATTTGTCAAATCTGTGATCACGTTCTTGGAAACATTTTCAAAATTCATCCTTTTGGATGGCTCACAGAACCTCTCCTGTTTTTTTCTTCCCCTCTTCTACGTCATGAATTTGCTGCCTTTCATGTCCTTCTTCATTCACAGAAACAAAAATAAGTCACAAGGAGAAGGTAGGTCAAGCGAGTAAAGTGCACAACGCAAGAAAGACATGCTGTTTTTTGCCAAAAAATGACCTGCTGAGATGACTGCATGAACAGGCGCATTGTCATGGTGGTGAAACCAGTCCCCTGTCTGCTACAGATCAGGCCTATTTTTGTCATACACATTTATGCTATCTCTTCAAAACCTCTAAATAAAAAGCTTCATTAACAGCCTGATTGTTGAAATGAACTCCAAATGCAATACCAGTCAACATTTTGACCATTACAAAAATTGAAGAACATCCAGAACCAGGTTTTATCATTACCTGAAATTTCACCTTTTTTGAAACAAGAAAACCACTCATACACTTGAATCATAACAGTTTCTGAAGCATCCCTGAGCAGGGAAAAAAAATCACAGCTGTGTGCTGTCTTCTTGAATCGACCATCAAAAAAAAAAAAAAAAAAAAGCAATGTTCAAGTGAAACTGCTTTTATAAAATAAATTTCACTGAGAACCTTCTAGGAAAGACCACTGGGTGCACTAACTCAGAGCAACTTGCTGGGGCTTGCCTCGTGGGGAAAATATGTACTATGAGGCTCTTCTTAGTGCAATTCTGTGGGGTTTTTTTAGGGGATCAGGTTTAACAACTAAATGCTAAGGGAGTAAAAAACATTTATTCATGCAGAGTTTCTTACTCTAAATGTGAATATTGTAAGAGTGGAATGAGACAGGTAATATGAAGGGAAAGTAGTGAACATAATTTCATACTACATTTAATCCCATGTTCTTGGAGGTCATGATAGATACACAAAATTCCACCAACATACGGTTTTTCTGTTCATGATCCTCCCTATGTTCTTGGGGGTCCCAGCACACAACATGAGCAAGGAGATATGGAGAGTCTTCCTTCTGATGAGGATTGATCTACCCACAGCATAGTAAATGCATGTTTGAATGTCCTTTCATGCTAATCCAATTTGATGATTAGTCCATCAAAGCAGGGAGATGACATAAAGCAAGTAAATAAGCATATCCTACTATTGCTTTGAATATGCAAATGTATTCAGCTTAAAAACAAAATATATAATCTTAACAGCAAAGCATATAGTTTTACTACATTAGGTCTACTCTAAGTACATCAATAGAATAAACTGTGACGAACATATTTCTAATACCCTGGAGGCAGTTGTCATTATGCAGGGTTTTTTTTCAGAATGACTTATCAAATTAGCTAGCTGCTTGGAAATCTGTTTTCAATATATTGGGAGTCCAAAGATGAATTAAGTAAAATATTAGATTAAGTGAAAAATTATTTTATGACTTTTTTGAGAATGGATATATCTATAATAGGTGATAGATAGATAGATGATGGATGATAGCTGATAGATAGATAAATAGAAGCCTAAACTCAGGAAAATTTGAGTTAGAAATAACTACTTAAGTATTACTTTAGATAACTTTTCTTCATTGAAGAAAGAATTTCGCCTATCATAGGAATAATGATGAGATGATTGGGAACTAAGAGACTATCAGAGAAACAAAGAGGCAATCTTTTTAATCAGAAGAGGAAAAAACCTTTTGAAATGAGCAAGGAGTTCTAGTTAAACCCTTGAAAGCTATTAAAAATTATTATTTATCATTGAATGAAACATAGAAATTGATTCTCAACAAAGCCTAAAACATGGAGCTAAATCTACTAAGATGACAATAAGTCTGTCTTGTGAGCTAACCCTCGCAGGGGACAGGTAGTTTCCTTCAGAGTGATTAGTTCAGCCTCACACTCTGCCTTGGAAGGTGCCTCAGGGAGCAGGTCTGTCCTCCTTCCTCTGTGAACCTGGTACAAATGTTCCCAACTTGCAAAGGATGCCACCTGCTTCCTGTTGCCCAGCTTCTTACCCCTTGCTTTTTGAATAATTGTGAAAAGACCTTGGGATGGAGCCAAGCATTTTGCATCCATTTGAAAATAGAAAATGCCCTTTTCTTGTTACAATCTTACTGGGTATTTTTGTGAGATCTCATCTTTTTTCTGATGAATTCTCTACAGATCTCTATTCACTTATTGCAATGAAATATTAATGACTATGAGATTCGGGTACTATCTATTTGTATTTGCATTTATGGATGATAGTGAACATCCTCACCCTCTTTCTAATAATTAAAATTTTATGTTATTTAAACTTTCTTTTGGGGTTATTTCTAAATTGTGTAGGCAGCCTTATTTCAAGAAATCAACTCTGCAAATACCTAAATCTAGATAAACTATTTAAAGAATGTCTGTTAGAGTCTGGAAAGATCCTCATGTGTCATGCTCTAGTATATCATACATTTACTACCAAAGGATGCAACATATTTAAATCCAGAGGAAAGCTTCAAAATTATTAGCACAGCTTGAAAGGACCCATGTAGCAGATTTGAAACTATTATAGTTTAACATAAGGAACTAATAATAATACCTAAAACAGAGAAACAAGCTTTATTCCATCAGTTCTAAACTCTCCAAAATTTCATAGGGCATCCAACATTCTTAGCAAAATAATGTACTGATGTCAAAATTAATATGCGTGTGACAATTGGATATAAACATGGAGCAACATTTTCAACTCTGCCCTGATCACACAATGATTAAGTACTGGGCTGCTAGCTCAAAACTGGAAGTTCAAAATCAGCAGATGCTCTGGGCATGAACACAGCTAGTGAACTGCTCCCAGAAAGACTATAGATTGGGCAGCTCCACAGGCACTTGGGCAAAGCCATATAAGATCAAAATTTGGTGGACATGACAGCATACAGCAAGAGGTCACCCAGAAAGTCTTTCAGCATGCCATAAAAATGACAAAAAAAGTGAAATATATATATATATATATATATATATATATATATGAAAGCAGAGGGCTACACCTCGCTCACACATGTAGCAAGGAACTGAGTTGTGTCCTTTCCTTTTATTTGTACTCAAATTTGGGATTACGTGATAGGTTGCATTTACTCAAAATATTTTAAATTTGATAAGTAACATTCTTTTTTTAAATCATTTTTTGGGGGCTTATACATTGTTTCTCATAATACATAAATGCACATAGTGTGCCACGCTTCTTCACATGCCTGCAGCTGTCATTGTTCTCTGAACCTCCACCTTTCCTTCCGAGCCTCTGACATCAGCCTCTCATCCCTTCTCCCCCATCCTTGCTCCCCACTCCCCCACCAATTCTCAATACTCTATAAATTATTGTTTTGTTATAACTTACACTGCTCGATGTCTCCCCTCGCCCTCTCTGCCAGCACCTGTCCCCCCAGGAGGGTGTTATATGTAGATCCCTGAAGTTGACTCCCCCTCTTTAACCCACTTTTCCTCCACCAATCCAGTACCTTCAGTCCTACTTCTGGTCCCAAGGGGTTCTTCTGTCCTGGGTTCCCGGTATTTCCATTTCTCATCTCCACAGTAATGTAGAACTGGGACTCTGTCAGTCCGGGTAGACTAGAGGAACAAATTCAAGGACACACATATTGATATATGGAAAGGGTTTATATACAAAAGGAATGTGACACTAAGAAGGCATCCCAATCCAGTCCAGTTCAAAGTCATAAGTCCGATATTAACCCATATGTCCAAAATCAGTTTACAAAGTCTCCTTCAAACTCACGAAGTCACAGGTCAGTGGGTGCAGAATTCTGGCACTGGCAGGTGTCTCCCCATGGCTCCTTGCTTCCAGAGCTCAGGTCCACCAACAGCATTCCGCTCCATCAGGGCAAAGCCGTGTGGTCTCTCCGCCGGCTCTTCCAGCTCCTCAGACGCTGACATCTTGTCTTTCCTGTGACTCAACGCCTCTGAGACTAACTCCCCACAACTGGGGAAGACAGCTTCTCATCTTCACACAGGAAATATCGTGAGATTTTCCAGGAGTCTCAGGAGAAAGCCATGCCCACATAGAGGCCTCATCGGCTACTCAATGGCTATCTCCAGATTAACAGGCTAAACTCCACCCCTACATTTCAATCATAAAATTAACATAAGCACATGACTGCCACAGGGATCGTGACAGTTGGAGGGAGGAAGACTTCAGGAACTAGAGGAAAGCTGTATGCTTCGTTGTCAACTAACTGCGCCTCACTAGCCTATCTCCTCACCATGACTCCCCTGTACGAGTGTCCAATTACCCACAGTGGGCACCCAAGGCCCACTCCGCTCTCCCCCAATTTGTAGTGCCTTGGTTCTTGTTCTTTGATGTTTGATATCTGCTCCCTTTAGCCTCCCATGATCACACATGCTAGTGTTTTTCTTCCATGTGGGCTTTGCAGCTTCTGAACTAGATGTCCATCCATTCACCCTCACCTCAAACCTTGACGATCTCAGGTGCTTTATCATTTGGTAGTTGGGTGCCATCAGATTTCTCCTCTCTGTCTGCATCTGCTCCCTTCTGTCTTCCATGTTCTTGTTGGGAAGGTGGGTACATAATAATATGATTTTTGTTCTTTGATGCCTGATATCTGGTTATTTCCACATCTCATGGTTGCACAGGCTGGTATGCATCTTCTAAAGTGGGCTTTGTTGTTCCTGGGGCATATAACCATTTGTTCACCCTCAAACTTTTAAGTCCTCAGATGTCATATCTTTTGATAGCCGGGTAACATCAGCCATCTTTATCACTCTTGCTCAGTCCCTACATGTCCTCAGTGGGTGTCTCATGGGAGATCACTCACAGTGATACAATCTTTCCTGTTTGATGCCTGAGGCCTGTTCCTTTTAACACCTCCTAGACACTTTTTCCCTGTGGGCTTGGAAAGGATATCAAAGGGAGGAGGGCACTAACCTACCCCAGGGGGAGAGCCTTTTCTCCACAGAAGCTGGAGCGGGCATGCAGATCCTACTGTGAAGCACCCAACCGAGGAGACAGAGTGGTCACTTGGAAGAAGGCATGAAAGGAGATTGCTACAGGGCCGACCACATCCAGACCTGGAAGTAGGGTGGGGGAGAACAGGCTGGGGGAAGGACCAGAATGCCACACCCACATGGAGACAGGTGGATACAGAGGATGTGAAAGAGAGATGATCCTGTCCCCACAATGACCAGGGACCAGCCCATGGTGCCCAGAAGACTACATCCTTACAGAAACCTACGCCACAAGGGGGACAGGGCAAACACCAACAGGGCCTGACATACAGTCTCCCTACGGAAGCAGACAATGATAGAGGACATTTCGGGGGTCATATGGTGGGAAAAAATGTGAGCTGAGCCCCCAAAATGGATCTAATTAAGAAAGGAACATTACTGGTTGGACAGTAGGGAGGAAAGAAAGTCTGGGCCAATGGTTCCTGGGGGGACGTGGGGGAGAGGGGAGAGGAAGGGAGATCAGGACAGACACGGGGATGGGGGGAACCACGGGTGGTCTGCAGTTGGTGGCAGGGAGGATGTGGGAGGCCTGGTGGGGCCGAAGTAAGGGTAATGTAATAGAGAGGAAGTACTGAAACCAAAATGATGGCCGACTTTGACAGTGGGATGGGAGGAAGGCTGAAGGAAATAGAGGAAAGAATTAGAAGGCAAATGGCACTTGCAGAGGTCTAAACACAGACATGTACATATGTAAATAAAAGCACACATTATAATGAGGGAATAAATCTTGATACATGTATTTTTATGTTTAATACTAAGATAGAAGCTGGACCTTGAACCCCTACCCAGGCTCTCTCCCTCAAGGCAAGAACACTTTGTTCTACTAATTTGGCGTTTCAAAATGCTCACTGGCTCAATGTGATCACTGAAGTTAAATAGGCTCATAAGCGAATATTATGAAGCATTCTTTCACTTAATAGAACTCGATCCAGATGTTGAAAAGTACAGGGCTCCACATTTCCCGATCTTTTGAATGTGATTTTCCCTCGTTTGATAGGCAGTTGCACTCTCTCATGTCTCACAGGCTGGAAGCTGAGTGCAGTCATTTGTTCTAACTCTAGAATTGGTACTACATGATTGCATGAGCTGGGAATACCATGGAAAAGGGAAGGAGAAAAGGGAAGGGGAAATGCCCTCAAACTTTACTTCTTGTGTCTCTTTTTACTCTTCTCTGTACTCTTTTCTCTTTGTGCCTTTTTCTGCTTCAATTTGTATCAAGGGTAGAGGAGACCGTTTGGGTCTTTTCCTAGGCATTTGCTTCATACTAATGTCCAAATGAGACCTCTATGGACTAATTGATAACTTCCTGTTATCAATTCTCCCCACCTGCTCATGGCTAAGCTGTCAGATATGTTTGCAGGACTGCCTCTTCGCTCTCTTGTGCTCTCTCATCAACCATACATTAAAGGAAAAGAAAGTTAAAACCCTACCTCATAGCATGCACCCTAATAAAACCCAGATTAGTTTACATATTTAATTATAGAGCAAGAAGCCATGAAATAACTAACATGGACTATGTAGATGTACACTGTTGGCATAAAAGTGGTCTATCTAAGATATGAAAAGGCAGAAGCAGCAAGAAAAAGAGTATGGATTTTATCAAGTCTATTTTCTGTGCATGAAAGAGAGCAAAACCAAGAGACAAATATATATAAAAAAGTGTTTGTAGCATACAACTTTTTTGTTGTTGTTACTAGATACATGGAGTTCATTCCCAAGGATAGGAACCCTGTGTATCATTGAATGAATCCCCACCCTGTTGTCCTGCATACTTCTCACAATTGCTCCTATGTTGGGAGTTTCTTGTTGCAGCCACTCTGCAAATCCAAAGGGTCTTCCTCATTTTATCAAGCACAATGTCCTTATCCAGATAGGACTTTCCCCTGACAACTTGTCCAAAGTTCCTAAGAGAATTCTCACCATCCTTGCCTCTAAAGAACATTCTGGCTATACTTGGTTTAAGACAACTTTGTTTGATCTTTTGACAATCAGTGGTACATTCGATACCCTTTGCTGTATTTCAATGCTTCTACTTTCCTTTGATCTTCCTTACACAGTGCCCGAAGGTCACAGACATATGCGGCAATCAAAAGTACAGTGGGTTTGGTCAGGCATACCTCAATCCTCAAATTAACATCTTTACTTCTCTACTTTAAAGTGTTCTTGAACAGCAAAACACAATGAACCTTTGATCTCTTGGTTGCAGCTTCTTTGAGCAAGATGAAATCCTGGACATCTTCAATGTTTCTCCGTGTATCCTGAAATCACCTATGGGTTCAGTTTTGAGGATTTGGTTCTGTTAACGTTAATTTGTAATCCACACAAGTCTGCAATCTTTGGTCATATTTAGATATTTTGTGCTATTTTAATTAATAGATATTCTCTATTTTACTTCTATGAAGGTGCTTTGGTTGAAGTATTAACCACCTGGTCAGCAGTGAGAAGCCATATGTCAGTTCCATGGTAGAAAGATTCAGTTTTCAGCCCCAGAAAAGAGTCCCACTCTCAGAAACTCACATGGCCATTGACCCTGTCCTCTAGGACTGCTCTCAGTCAGGATGGACTCCCCGGCAGTGAGTTTATATTTGGGGTTTGGGTGCTAACATCCATTGCAATGACTACACTGAACTTACGGGCGAAACTCATGATTAGAGAGCTTATTAAGGACATTGACAAGTTGTGATGGCACTGAGAACTGTGCCACCTCCTTGCTTATCGGGATATGTTATAATGCTTCTTTGGGTCTGACAATGATGTGCAAAGGGGCATACCATTCTACTCTAACCCCCATCCTGAAGGCATTCAGCTCAACCTCTGTGCGTCAGCAAACCCAGCGCCCTGAATTAAATGCCCAGAAGCATACCCCGACTGTCAGCCTCTGTCCAATGGAACTTAGCTTCACTTTTCTGTATCAACATGCCTGGATTTCCCAACTAAGTGCCCACAGGCACACAGTAAGACCAGCCAGACTGCTGTGCAAAAGCACTCAGATTTCCTGGCCTTGTGATTTGTTCTGTCTCCGGATTCTGCTGCTGGTCCTCTGATGTCTTCAGGATCTAAGAGGGCCCCTGCATAAGACTCTTGGATAGAAAAGGCACATTAAATAATCCACTGTGCTATGCAAACTTAAATATCTGTACTTGAAAAACAGATTTCAAATACAGATATTTAAGCACCAAAGCAAAATCAGATACATATATCTGTAGAAAACAAGGGATGTAAAAACAATTATAAAGGGCTTAATCCAATGTTGTTGGTTTTATTCTTGAGATGGGCTGTGTAATATATATGTGTATATATATACATATATATGCACACACATATGTGTATATATATAAAGTGTTTCCTAAAAACAAACAAACAAAAAACAACCTCCAGATTCCTTAATTTATTATCCCTCAAACCTAAGAAGTAGTTAGGGTGGCTTAAAAAAAAAGGGGGGGGGGCAGTAAAATTGAAATGGTTTTGAAATCTTTCATCACAAACAAGACTATCTCAAGCAAACAATAAACCTGTAAAGGAAAGGCTGCTCCTGAGAAGCACTGTGCAATAACCTATGCACATGTAAAGAATCAAAATAAGTGAAAAAAGGATACCGTATAGGTAAATGATGCTTTTCAGGCCATGTTAAAATACCCTTTTTATCTTTAACATAGATGTTTTCCCAAGACTAGACATTTTGTGCAATGCTGAGACAAATGTGTCCTCTTTTACAATGCAGGTGGAGAGTAAACTGATGATGTATACTGAGTATTTTGGACAAATAAATCAAATATGCTTTAATCTATATAGAAGATGTTCATATATCTTATATTTCCTCCCCTTTTTACTTTAAAAGTGCAACATTTGCAAAATGAGAGATAAAATTCACTTTCCATTTAATAATTTTTATGTACTTTTATAACAACTGCAATTCTTTCAATAAAACAGCATTCCGTTTCCTGATTCAGTTCTTTACTTTTGATGGTTCTTTCCATCATGGTGGTCTTCTGAGCTTCGGCCAATGCACCCTACTGGTTTCTATGGTTGATCATTCTGTCATGTGTCTCTCATAAGTGCTACAGTTCAAAGGTATATATGAATCTATCATTTGGAGGATGAGTGTGGACAAAGTAGTACAAAGTGACCAGATATCTCACTTTTTAACAATTTAACAATGTCATGCAGCATTTTAAAATTAAAATAAATATATTATAATACTATTTTGCATTCTGTAAACATTTTTGTTGCTCCATATAGACCAAATTTTTAATCAAGACTCCTCTTGCCCTGGTCAATGGTGTCCCACTTAAAATCTGGTCACTTTAGAGAAGCCGGAACCTGAAAATACTGAAGTGGGATTAATCTGATAATTGATAAGTAGTGAAAGCCTCTGAGAAGACAAAAAATGTTTCCTTTCCCCTTGATAGAACCTGCAAAGAAAAAATCCATAAAGAAAAAGCATTAGTGGAAAGAGAAAAAAAACACATGAATAAGACACATGTGATCATTTTTCAGTCCGTCAACAGGCAGGCCTATAAAGTGGGAGACCCTGAACAGAATGATCAAGCTTAGAGACCAAATGGAAGCGTTACCCCATACATTGTGCTGTTGCTAAAAAACTTTCAAAACGTCTCATTTTGGACCTACTTCGTCTGTGTGTATACATATATATATTTATACAGAGGCCTCATTGACTATGACCTGATTGACAGACTAGACTTCACCCCTTCTCTTTTAATCCTCTCAAATGGATAAGTGTCATATAACTACCACACAAACTAACACAGGCAGTGATTGTCAAGGCCTGGATATATTTAAAGCCCTTTGCAGAGTGTAGGAAGAAGTATTTTCTGCCAAATCCAGATATTATGGGCATCAACCTATGTCTATGACGTGCCAGCTTATAGATCTACCTATGCAGCCTTTGACAGAATATTGCTTGTTTTTACTGTTGTTGTAGAATTGTGTATGAAATAGTTCTTGTATATTTTCTCTAATTGTATGTACCCCACAGTCACTTTCTTTTTCCTAGAATATTTTTAATTATTTATTCTTTATTGTGTATTATCTTTTCCTTTACTGAAATTAATCCTGGTTTACTCCCTAGTTACTATCTTTCATCTTTTCTTCTCCTACAACCTGCAGCCATCAAAAAGCACATTTATTTTTGTATATAAATATGTCCTAAGTTCCTATATTATTTGTTTCATACAATATTTGTCCCTTTGTAATTTATATGGAATTTAGTAAAAGCAATTTTTGAATTTAATAAATTATTTAAAATAATTATTGTATCTTTATATCAAATAACTTTATATCAAATAATGACAAATGGCTAAAAAAAGGTATGATACCTGGAAGTGATGATGCATAGTCACTTAAAATGATTTTATTAAATTATAATTAATACCATATTGAAAATTAATACTTTTAAGGGTATAAGTTTATAACACTTAAAATATTAATACTTTAGAAAATGAATAACTTTGCATTGTAGTGAATGGGTGGTGTGCATCATTGTTATAAAGTGTATTGCTTTTGAAATAAAAATGTTAGAAATATTTTTATAGATGTATGTTTATACATGTATTACACAACACTACATAGGTATCTTTAAATAAAAATTAGAACATGATTGAAGTATGATATGTGGATTATGTGTCAACCACGCTATTTTTTTTTAAAGAAAGAGACATGATTATTCCCATCTGTGTTAGTCCAGGTAGACTAGAGGACAAATTCTAGGACACACATGTCGATATAAGGAAACGGTTTATATACAAAAGGAATGGGACATGGAGAAAGCATCCCAGCCCAGTCCACTCCAAAGTCATAAGTTCGATATTAAGCCATATGCCTGAAATCAGTCTATAAAGTCTTCTTCTGACTCACAAAGTCACAAGTCATTGGGTGCAGAATCCCGGTGCTGGCAGTGCACCTCGTCTCCAGGGCTCAGGGTCAATCAACAGCAGAAGCAACTCATCGCTGACACAGGTCTCCATCTGGCTTTCCCAGCTTCACAGATCTGGCTCCATCAGGGCAAAGCTGTGTGGTCTCTCCGCCGGCTCCTGCACCTTCTCGAACGCTGCCAGCTTGTCTTGTCCATGATTAATCATCTCTGAGACTAACTCCCAACAACTGGGGAAGATAGCTTCTCATCTTCACGAGGAAAATATTGTGAGATTTCCCAGAAGTCTCAGGAGAAAGCCATGCCCACATAGAGGCCTCATCAGCTACTCAATGGCTATCTCCAGATTAACAGGCTAGACTCCACCCCTACATTTCAGTCATAAAATTAACATAAGCACATGACTGCCACACCATCACTAAGCTCTTTAAATTATGGACTTTTATCCACTATCATCAAGTCAATGTCAACACATAGTGGCCCTCTAGGGCAGGGGAGAACTGCTCCTGGGAGTTTCCAGGACTGTCAACTATTCCAGACAAAGAAAGCTGTCTTTTTCCTCAGGAGCAGCTGGGGGTATTGATCTGCAGACTGTGATGACCACAGCCTGTGTTAGTCTGTGTGGTAGTTATATGATCATTTGTCAATTTCAGAGGATTACAAGAGAAGGGGTGGAGTCTAGCCTGTCAATGAAGGCATAGCTAATGAAGCCTCTGTGTGGGCATGGCCTTCTCTTGAGGACCTGGGGTATTTTGGTATTCCTTCTTGGACACAGGAGACACTCTCTCTTGACTCAGTCCCTGCAAGATGTTCTTGTTGACAAGTCACATGGAAACCACAGCCTCAGAGCTGGAGAAGCCACTGGAGATCCCTGCCAGTGTTTAGATGCTTCCACTGCCACTAGATCCACAAGACTTTTCACCCACTGGCCTATGATCTTCCTGCATTCAGTGTCATTGTGTGTGGTTCATGAGTCTGAAGAGGAATTCATAGATTGGTATCAAACATAATACCAGACTTAGGACTTTACCTGGACTGGGCTGAGATATTTTCTTAAGGTACAATTACTCATTATATAAAGCTGTTTCTTATACACATATGAGTGTCTCTGAATTTGTTTCTCTAGTCAACATGAACTAGCACTGTCAACTGTAATAATGGTTCAATTTCAAACATTTTCCATGATGACTATCCCTCTTTTTTTTTAAATCATTTTATTGGGGGTTCATACATCATTTTTCACAACACATAAATAAACATACTGTGCCAAGCACCCTCACATGTCCACTTCTATTTTCATTCTCCAATCGTCCGCCTTTTCCCTTAAGCCTCTACTATGACTTTTCTATCCCTTCCCCTCTTCTCCTGTTCTTTCCTCCCCACCAACCCTCAATACTTTATACATTGTTATTGTTCTGCCATATCTTACACTGCCCGACCTCTCCCCTAACCCACTCTTTTGATGCCCATCCTTCAAATAGGAACTTATGTGTATATCTTTGCAGTTGGTTCCATCTCTCTATGCCACCTACGCTCTACACTTCCAGCATCTCCAATCTAACCATTGATCCGAAGGGGCTCAGCCATCTTGGCTTCCCCATATGTCCAACTCCCCTCTATACTAGTGTACCTTCTCCAGTCCATCTGGATTTGTAAGGTAAAGTTGGGACCATTATGGTTGGGGGCTGGGGAGGAAGGCTTCAGGAACTAGAGGAAACTTGTATGCGTCATCACTGCCTGGCTGCACTTTGATTAGTCTGTCTCCTCCCCATTACTCCCTTGTAAAGGGGTGACCAATTACCCACCAGTGGGCCTTAGGTCCCCACCCTGATTTCCCCCTCATTTGTAATGATGTGTTTCTTGTTCTTTGATGCTCGATACTTGCTCCCTGTGGCCCCTCTTGATCACATATGTTGGTGTGCTTCTTCCATGTGGGCTTTGCTGTTTCTGCGCTAAATGGCAACTCGATTATCTTCAAGTCTTTGAGACTCCAAACATTCAATCATTTGGTAGCTGGGCACCATCATTTCTTCTACTCTGATTGCCTCTGTATCCATTTGTCTTCAGCGATATCAGGAATCAATTGGTCCATTGATTTTGATTTTTGTTCTTTGAGACCTGATTGTTTCAGCATCTCATGATTGCACAGGCAAGTGAGCTTCTTTTATGGTGGGTTTTGTTGCTCCTGAGCTAGATGGCTGCTTGTTTATGATCAAGCCTTTAAGACCCCGGATGCTATAACTTTTGATAGCTGTGCACCATCAGCTTTTTTCAACACTCTTGCTCATGCTCTCATATATCCTCAGTTGGCACCTTGGGGATGGGTGCACACAGTGATATGTGTTTTTTTTTTCTTTCTCCCATTTGATGTCTATTGCCTAGACATTTCACCACTTTCACCACCATGTGGCCACGCTGGCTGTTGTGCTTCTTCTGTTTGGGTGTGGTCTCTTCTCAGGTAAATGGTCTATTGTTTATCTTCAGACATTCAAGACCCCAGGTATATCCTTTGATGGCTGGGCCCCATCAGCTTTCTTACCACATTTGTTTGTGCATCCTTTTTACTTCAGGGACCATGTTGGGCCAGTGAGCCTCGAGGAATGACAGATGCATAGAACAAAGTATTCTTGCATTAATGGAGGACCAGGGTGAGGGCCCAAGGTCCACTTGCTACCATAATACTTGGCCTATAAATATGTTCTTAAACTTATTCCCACCTTATAATAGTTGTATTTATGTATGTTTAGACCTCTGTAAGTGCCCTTTGCCTTCTAGTTCTGATGATTATCCCTCTTTACAACATATCCATATAGTTAAATCGTTCTCTAATGCCTGCTAATATATTTGGTAATCCCTTTCTCCTCATCTCTGTTCTCATCAACTCTGACTTTAGCTGATCCATATGTGTTTTTCCTTTTTGGCTCATACATTTTTATTGCTAGAATGGGAATACTATTCCCAAGTTTTAGACATATTTGAGAGGTAGCTGTAATGTTTGTGCATTTTAGTCTCAGAGTTTTAGAGCTTGGTTCCCCAGTGGTCCAATCACCTATTGAACTAATTATTTCCATATATCTTTAATTATCTTCATCCCCCTTTACTACCAACAAGAAGAGATCAATTGTTGCATTGTAAATGGCCACTCATGAACTGTGTGGACCTCCATGACGATGTCTCAGAGTAGGTGAATTTTATTTGTGGATTATATCATGCCATTTGATTTTGTTATGCTCTAAGCCTGTGATCCTTTGTCCAAAGTCCCACTGACATATTCCCTCAAAGTGGTTATGTCTAACATATTTTTACAACTTTACCCCTGACTTATTTCCACAAAATAATGGGCATATTTGTAGTCAGGTAAATGCACATATACAAATCTTCCCTGCCAAATCTACATGCTGGTATATTTCCATTATTCTCTGATATCTATTCAGCCTCCTTTTACATTCATGTTTCTACTCATAGATCATTGATAATGCAGAATCATATATACAGTAGCATTTGAATATATTACCTCTAACCCTTGCACCCCTCTTAGTGTCTTTCCCCACTTCTTCATTATTTTGATAATTTCTATCTTTTTATCTTTTGCCTCCTCCACCCCCATTAACAAGCACCTGCCTCTTACTAACCATCGACTTTCCATTTTTCTCTCACACTTCGAAGAGTATTTTCATTTGGTTTGGATCACTTTTCTTGTTAAAACATTTTCTTAGCATTTCACACAATCGTCTCTTGGAGTCTCAATGGTTCTGAGCTGGGCTGCTACTCTAAGGTCAGCAGATGGAATTCCTCAGCAAGCTCCCCAATGGGAGGTGGCGTTGGTACTCCTACCAGCAGTCACAATGTTGGAAACTTGTGGTAGTTGCATAACTTTATATCTACCTATAGATATATAGCAGTATAGGGGTGATATTCAACCTGGCTATCAGGTTGTAACATAGGTGTCTCCTGGAGGCATGAGCTACCTTAAGGAATGCTGCCACCTGCCAACCTCACCTCTCTGCCTTGACTTTCCTGCTTGCTGGACATCTTGAGGACTGACAGAACTCTGCTCTCTTGCCACCAACCTTGAGGGCATATGACTTTGCATGCACCCACCTTTGATCTTCCTGCATTCTTTATCATTTCATGTGGCTGTGTGAGTCTGAAGAGGGACCTCTGGACCAGTATTGTATTTGAAGACTTGAATTGGACTGGGCTGGGTAGTTTTCTTGGTTTATGATTTCTTCTTGATATAAAACTTTTTAGTATACATTTATGAGTGTCACTGGGATTGTTTTTTCTAGACAACAAGGTCTAACAAAAATTCAAAGGAGTAGTTCTACCCTGTCCTATAGAGTCACGGAACTGGCAGAGAATCGATGGCAGTGAGTTTGGATTTGGGGTATCTCAAACAACATTTGTCTTTTATAATTGCAAAGTTCATTTAATATAATGTTCTCTATATCTGAGGTGTTTTGTTATTGTTGCTTTTTAGTTGTGATATAATGCATAGGTCATATCATTCCATATTTTCAACAGTTTGATTATGTAAAGTGGAATTGTACAACTGCTGCTACAGTCAGTTTTCAAAGTCTTTTACTACATGGACTCCTTGACATTGTCTCCCTTACACTCCCCCCCCCTCCACACACACAATTACAGAGTAATTCCTCCCCTTTTACCTCTTAGACTACTTTCTATTCCAACGGGGTCTTCAATCTTGGGTTTCATATACCAAAAATTGGAAAATATAAAACACACCTTCAAGAATATGACCTCTGATGACATAACATCTCTGAGGTAACAAAGACAGAGCAAAACAATACAAACAAAAATACAGAAAATTTTGGAAACCAGATTAGTCTAGCCTGCCTGCATTATACTGGGAGGTTGCTGATACAGTTTTAATTGCTCAGGTCAGAGTTATGCCTTTGTTTTATGACCACTTTCCTCCAATCCCTGAATTTAAGAAAGAGTTCTCCCAAGGTCTATTTCTTATAGTTCCATAAATGCATCTTGTGCTCCCACTGCCACCTTCTGTGCACTGGTGTCTCAGAACTTAGCCTCTGAAACTCTTATTATTTAATTTTGCATGACATTTATTTGTATATATGCACTATCCTTTGTTCATTCTATTCATGAGAATATATGTTGTTCTCATCTTTTTTAATTTTGCATGACATTTATTTGTATATATGCACTATCCTTTGTTCATTCTATTCATGAGAATATATGTTGTTCTCATCTTTTTGCTACAATAAAAGATGTTGTGATGATATTAAAATCATTGTCATTGTAAGGATGCCAGCTTATGAAAACCATAGGGGACAGCGTAGAACTTTCCATGTGACTTTGCAAGACTGCAGTATTTAGTGGAGTGAAGGGCCCGATCTTTCTCCTGTAAAACTTTAGGGTTGTGGCACTGCCCTCTTTGTTATTTATGTATTACCTGTAATTAGCAGGGCTCTTGAATGTCCTCCGACTACATATAAGGCATGGTGGGAAATTTTTTTTTTCTGCATGGACCTGGTTCCTGAAGTTATGGCATCCCTGGAGGTGAGCTCTTGCATGCCTTATTTTGCCTGCGTCTCTTTAATTTCATCTCTCAGTTACACAGCCTCCCCTTGGATCTGTTCAAATGAGGGGACTGTCATCCTACAAGGTCAGGTGGCAATGACAAACATAGGTCAGTGTTTAGTACATGTTTGTTCTTTGGAAAGGGGAAAGAGAGAAAAGAAAAAAATGAAAGAGAAAAAATAAAAAAATAAACGATAGCAGCAGAAATAATAAGTTGGAGAAAATGATTAAAAAAGAGGAATAAAAACTGAATGTAAAAAATAAAAACAAAGGAAAAGAAATGAAACAGTTAACCAAGTCCATAGAAGGGGAACAAGAAAACAGACAAGATAGAAGAACAAGGAAAAGAAGAGAGAAAAGTAAGAAAAAAGTAAAGAATAGAAAGAAAGAATGAAAGGATGAGAAAGAAAAGAATATGGGAGAGCTAAGTGTGATGGCTCTTTGATGCCCACATGTGAGTGGGAAGCTAGGGGCGAAGACCAACTGACAAATCAGGTCACAGTCTGATGCCATCTAAAGGTGTTGTCTTTTTATCAGAAGGACACTGAGAACTTCTCTTTCTCTTGAACCTCTTTACCATCCTGCTTGCTTAGTTTCTGCATCAAGTTCTGAGGCTGGTAGCAGTCTAAGTAGACTTCTAATCCTGAGAGCTGTCAGATCCGTGGACTTGTGTTAGAGTGGTCTGAATTGCTGTCTAGATATAAAATGTATCTTGATATAAATTTCTTTATTATGCATACAAGTCTTAATGGTTCCAATTTTATGGAAAACCTCTTAGCACAATTGGTAAAGGAAAGATGACAGGAGAATCACAGATGGGGGGCTGGGGAACAACAACGACTATTGAGAGTAATATGTCTTACATAAGCTGGAACCCTCTTCCTGGGAAATTGAACCTTGGGAGGAAGGACATCAAATATATGATATTTTCCCCACTGTTGTGGGACATCAAATACCCAATGCAGTCTCAAGGAGCCCTGGGGACAGAGAGGGTTAACATGAACACACTGGGTTATTGTTAGCAACGTCACGTTTCAAAGTCACCAACTGTTCCGCAGGAGAAAAATTAGGGTTTCTGAACCTTTGAGACAAAGAGCCATGAAAATCCGAAGAGGTAATTGTTCTCACTCCGCGTTGCACTTGACTCGAGGGCATTTTGTAAAGCAGTGCTGCGGCCGACTCGACAAGTAACGCTCTTGTCCGTGTGCTAATGTTCTGTACCTTTTGGCTGCTATTCGGGGCCTTCCGGTGAGTGCTGACACTCAGGGACCACAGATGCCACGGAAGGGAACCCTGCCTGGTGCTGGGCCATCCGGCCTACTGTTGCCATAGGGGAGCCCATCTGTGCAGAAGCTGGGTAAGTCCATCGGGTCTGGGGTCGCCCTCTGTTTCACTGCTTCCCTACTAACAAACACAGCTTCCTCTCTCCCGAATGGTGCTGCCCCGTAAGGAGCATTCTGTCTGTCATTTTTTCAAGAAAGATCTCCTGGTGCTTTAGACAGTTCGGGGCACTTTCAACTTTCTATGCCAGCTCCATCATTCCAATGTGTCAGTGCTTCTTCTGCTATTTTTATTCAGTATCCAACTTTACATAAATGAGATAATTCCAAATAACATGGCTTGGGTCCGGCTGCTTCTGTCCACAAATTCATCTCGCAGCGTGTGGCCACACTGGAAAGAGATATTTTGCTGGTCATTTGCCCTATGCAACACGTCCTTGGATCTATCGACTGCTGCTTCCGTGAACGTTGATTGGGTAGCCAAATCCTGACTTCTATCTTTTCTTTATTCCCCAGAATGTTACCTACTAAGCCAGTTGTGAGAATTTTGATTCTCTTTACACGTAGTTGTAAACCATACCGAAGGGTGTATTCTTTGATCTTCATCAGCAAGTGATTCAAGTTTTCCTCATTTTCAGCCAGCAAGACTGTATCATCGGGAGACCAGTGGTTTTTATGTGCCGCTTTTCCAATTCTGGTTCCCCAGTCTTCATTTTTCCCGCTTCTCTGAGCCTTTACAAAGCATACAGATTGAAACACGGTGAGAAGGTGCAATTCTAGCTCACCTCTTTTCCAATTTTACACCAATCAGTATGCCCTGGTTCCTTTTGCACGATGGTCTCTTGAATCATGTACTGTTTCCACATGAACACAATGCTTTACTATTTAGCAGTGATGTGCCAGCCAGAATGACAGATGAAACATTTACAGATATTCTCAAAGGATGAGTTCTCATTTAAGAGCAGTAGTTACCATTTCCAAAGATCAACCATTTTTAATATATTATGTAATTATCAAACGTGTGTTTCTGTGTGTGATATAGATGCGACAGTAAATGTTTAGAGGGTTTTATGGGCACTCATAATTTTAAAAGAAAAATGAAGCAAAGGATCTTTTAAAAGAAAAAAATGCCAGTATCAAATGGAAAACATTGAAAAGATGTAAAATTTGGAGTAAGACTAACTAATCCTGTATCAGAGAAGTTAAGAAATAATAAGAGAATATGATTTGAAGGCTGCAATTAAATCTGTTCAGTTACATTGCAGACTTAGAATATATGATAGAAATCCCCAAGGTTATTAAACCTATCTCTAAAAGGATCAGAAGTAATCTAGCCAGGGAAGATTGCTATCTCTTTTGTTCATATTCACCATGATCAGGATAGTTTACAATACACCTTACTAAGACATTTATGTTCTTGCTGAACTTGAATAATACCTTAAGCTTATCTAAATCTCCATTGTTGCATCTCAGTAAGTGATAAGTTATATTTCATTTGGGGATTTATATGGACTTTATTTGTTTTATGGACATTAGCAGTGCTTATGACCATTTATCACACTCTAAGAACATTATAGATTTCAAGATTCTGAAACAGAAAACAGCAATTCATGGCTCAACTTTATCATATGTCGGCTGTGTAACACTACAAGCATTGCCTATCTTCTCTAAACCTTAATTTCTTCAATTGTAATGGTGAGATCTATTTCACAAAAATTGTGACCTATAAAAACAGTAATCTGTGTGGATAACTTTGTAAATTAAAAAGAGACATCACATATATTAGACACATTTAGCACATTAATCATGTTTGGACAACGAAAGCTTTTGAACTTGCTTTCCTGTTTAAAGGACAATGTATGTGGTTGGTTGTCATGTGAGACTTTTGTTTCTGAAAAATTAATTTACTTCACAAATATATCTCTAAAATGTATTTTTGTGAATGCATGCAATTATTCATTAATAACTAGATAAATTCATTTCCAATACTTAAATGGCTCTCCCATCCATTGTACAACTTCCATTTCCTCTTTTGTATGTTTATTTTATAGTCATCTGAGCAGTGCACTGAGTTCAAATTCCTGTCTGGGTGAGTTTGGATATCCTGTTTTTGAACTTCTGTGCTGTAAAATGGGGATAGGAAACAGCTCTTATAGTGGTTGTGCTTCATGAAAGATGCATTGTAACATCCTCTGCTTTAAGATCTACCCTGATTTCCACATTTCACTTCCAGAAGTTCAGATTTCTCAAACTAACTCTAGAATAAATAAATACATATTGAAGTGTAGTTTCATGTTGTATAACACCATTTTAAAATGAAGAATTCTTTGACATATGATACATTTCAGAAGTTACGAAACATATTAAATTCTAAACTATTCCATCACTTTATAGGAAAACACAAACCCCTTATTAGTCATTTCCTGTTCCCTCATACCCTTTGTCTCTGGTAGGAAACAATTTGTTTTCTGTTTCTGTGAATTTACCAAATCTGCATATTTGATATAATAGGAATCATATGATATATGAGAGGGAAAACACTGAGTTGTTTTTTTCAAAGTTATTTCATTTATTTATTTTTACAAAGCAACCTTATCACCTTCAAAGTATTCTCCATTACACTTAGTGCACTTGTCAAATCTGTGGTTTCATTCTTGGAAGGATTTTAAAAACTCATCTCTTTGGATGGTTGATAGTACGTCCTCATTTTTTCTCTTAACCTTCTCTATGTCCTCAAATCACTGTACTTTCTTGTACCTCTGCATTCATGGAGACAAAATGATGTTACATAAAGTCAGGTAAGATAAGGTGATGGTAAAAGAGGCGTACTGTTCTTGCCCCAAACTGATCCACTGAGATAGCAGCTGTGGGAAGAGGTTCATTGTCATGGTGGCAAAACCAGCCCTCCATCTGCTACAAATGAGGCTTGTAGTTTGTTTGTGTGTTTGTTTGTTTTCACACACTGTTGTGCCATCTTTTCAGAACCTCTAAATAGTATGCTTAATGAAGAGACAGACATGTTGGAGCAAACTCCAAATGCACTGTGAGTGGACATTTTTGTTCATTCAGGAAGTTGACAAATGTCCAGAATGAGGTTTGACATCAACCAACAGTTCACCTTTTCTGAAATGAGAAAACCATTCTTACATGAGCATTTCCAATAGCTCTATCCTTGTAAGCTGTGTTCAACACCACAAGAGTTTCTGCAGCATTTTTGAGGAACAGTAAACAAAAATTTATTGCCTCAGTCTGTTCTCTTAAATAGACCATCACAAAAATTGAGGTTCCAGTGAAACTGCTTTTGGGTGAAAATTCACTGCCAGCAGAGAGCCTTCCCAGGTGATGTCACTGGGTGCACTAACACATAGACATTTGTTCAATTCTTCCCTAGAGGGAAAAATGCATACAATGAAAGCTCTGCTGCACCTAGTGCAATTCCCGAGATTGTGTGTGGGGGTGGGGGGTGGGGTGGTAGGGGAGGAACTTCTTATTACCTATAAAATGTATAGGTGCATTAACCTGGTATTATTTGCAATTTTTGAACAGTAGAAACAGGTGTTTATTAAAAGATGTCTAAATGTATGGAATGGCATAACAACCCTGGTGATAAAGTGATTAATTAGTTAGAGGTTCTAACCCTTTAGCCACTCCATGAGAAAGTGAGATAGGACAGTCTAATTCCATAAAGATTTCTACCTTGAAGTGCTGAATTATTCAGGTTTGCTGAGAGTCAGAATCAACCTAAGAGTAATGAGACATTGCATGCATCACACATGTCTATCTCCTCAAGTTGAAACTCACAGATGTAGACTTGATTCAGACTCAGAAGCCCTGTAGAAGAGGGATTCTGAGACTGCGCATCTTTAATGGAACAGATAGTCTTAAGCTTTCTCCTCTGCATCTGTTGGTGGCTTTGAAACTGCTGATCTTGCAGTTAATAGCTCAATGCCTAACCTCGTTCTGCAATGGTTATACTTACATATGTAGTTGTATCTAATTGAGATATGTATATATATGCATATCTCTATAATAATATTATTCAATCATATAAAATGCAGTATTGATATCTGATACAACACAGATTAACTTCAAAAAATCCTTGGCTAAGTGGAAGAAGGCGGAGTGAGCCCCACTTAAAATCAGCTCACACTCTCCAGCTCTCTTTATCTCCGAATTGTTCCCTCATTAGCAGGTGTGGCTGCATTTAGACTAGAAGCATTAAAAAAAATCCTTATCACCACTCTCTCCTCAATGACACATCTTAAGTTCAGAGTTGTTGATTACTTAATCTTCTTATTTAAAAGAGAAAAAAATATCCTGTATATATAGACCAAACTTATTTTGAAAGGAAATACATAAAATATCTTAGACTATTTTAAACTATATTAAATCAACATTACTATTTAGTGGAGTGCTTTGTTGATCATGAACCTGGGTGCAATAGAACTTTTTATGTGGTTTCTTTATTTTCTCTAAATGAGAACAAAGCCAAGTGAAGATGTCAAGTCTTAGCCATTCATTAGTCTTTGCCTACCAGTGAGACAAGTGAATGAAAAGAAATTATGTGATTTTTCACACACACAGGAGAATGATTCATATAAGATCAATTACTAAACAATGAAAAAAGATTTTTATCTACATTTTACTGAAGTAGTTAGGATTTTTAAAATCTAAAATAATCCTGTATGACAGTCATTTCAAATGACCAAGCATGTAACTAGAAATGCCATACTGGAAGAGTAGCATGTTTTTTCTCTAACTTATGGCTGTTTATAATAATTAGAACAGTGTCTTACAAATATCCTTTCAAAAATACAACTTAATTATTGAAGGCGTTTTTATTGTGTATTTTTCTAAATGTATTGCTACATAGCACATAAAATAACATGATTTGGATATGAGGTTTCCTTGCTATTTAATTTCTGATCAAAAAGTTAAAACTCACACAAAAAGGGAAATAGCACATTCTGTATTTAAGGGAATTTGTGAGTGTGTGTGTGTAAATCTGTAGTTGGCCACCCAAAGTATCACCTATCAGGCTTCTGTTTTGCCGGGATACCGTTATAAATTTCAATGACCCGGATGGAGGAATGGAGACTCATCTGGAGTAAAACTGTAAGTAGTGTAGCATTCAAGATCATTGGAATTATTTAAGGGTTTTTATAAATAATCCAGAAGGTGAGTACATAGTGAAATTTTCTTATTTATAGAAGATATTAAACTTTGGGGAGTAAGATTAGGCCAAGGCCATAAAGATAAAAGAATACTACCTCATGCTTGCTGGTTGTTACTTCTCTATCTGCTGTTATCTACATACACACAGACTACTATATCACTAGGCATTTACCTTTTAAAGCTGTCAGGAGTGCACTTGGTTAGCCATCTACATACAAAGTAGCAACTAGAATATAGTCATTTCCTCCTGATTATTTGAGTAAATCTTATAGCCCTCTCATTATAATTTGGAGATTCATAATTCTTCTTAAAGGCTAGAGAAATCATTGAAGGCTGGAAATGATGGCAAGCTTCCAAACAATGCTTTTATAGTCAGAACTATTATCACATATACTTTTAGCAAAGAGCTACTTTGTATAAAACAAGTAAGACAGACTGGATGGCTTACTTGGCTTGGTGTCAAACAAGAAAAAAAAAGGAAGGAAAATGATTTAGTCCTTTGGTATTAAAAAAGCTGATTTTCCAACACCTTATAAAGATCAAAAGGTCATTTGATCTTCAAAACATTTATCTCTCTTTTGATAAAAGCTTTATTTATATAAAACATCAAATAATAATTGAACATCTATTTAATTTTCAAATTAAAGCTTATGCATTCTTATAAAAAATAAAATCCGGAGAATTTTAAAAAGCTTCTTTGGTTAACGATAATAAAAACCACGTATTATAAGCGATATATTAAAGATCCTTATCATTCATCATATTTTTGGCTAGAGTTGGCATTGATCTGACCTTAATTTTATGTATCATATATGTATTGTATCCATAAAGTTTAGGACAGATGAGGCCATTATGGTTAATTGTCAAAACAATACAAAAATAGGATGTTTGACTAGACAGGCCTAATAAAAGTACTAATATAATCATCCATATGATACAGCCCATCAAATGCATCATTTTGTCTATTGCCTAAAAATTTGTAAAAGGGGCATATTCCAGTAGAAATTCTATCTAATATGCTATCCCTTCACAGTGGCAAATGATACACCAAAGTGTATGACACAAATACAGATATATGGGGTGGCGAAAAAAAGGCAGAAAAAATACGCATAGCATAACCATCCAAACACAGTGCGTATAGTGTAACATTTCCGGAAGCGCATTTTGGCCTCTTCAAACTCTCATTCAAAATTGTTCATTTTGAGCCCTGGTGACAAAATCCTGGATTGAGTTTGGAAGCATCCCACTATGCAGAATACAATCAGTAATGCGTCTCCACTATGGCACTTAACAGGCTGGGCCTGAGTGTGGTAGGGTTCTTGTGGTAGATGACTTAAGCATAAGTACATTTCACTAAAAATGGTCCAAGCGTGTAGTGTGCTGTATTTACTGGTGTTGCATGGTGCATAAAATATACCCAATGTAAAGGGGAGCATTTGGTAACAAAATTGAGAATCAAATTGGATCGTTAATAAAGTGCCTTGAAAGTCTTCGAGTTCAGTTCTATGCAGTCGGTTATCCATGCTCCAGGAAAATAGTGAGAAGTGCATTAGCAACGAAGAACGTGATCCCTGCCACCTTTTCCTGGTTTTTCAAAGCAAGAAACTCCTGAGAGTTCGGAGTTTCTACACCGAAACGTTATTATGTAGTTTCACAAGAGAAACAACAGAAAATCAATTCTAAAACATTTATTTTGAAGAAGAAAAGCTAAAGCTTTTGAAAAGCTAAAGTTTTGAAAAATAGCTTGTTTTGTTTTGTTTCATGTCACACATGTTGTCAATGAAACACATAAGATCCAAATCTTGTGCTATTTAAAATATTGTATAATCAAAAGTTAGAAACTTGCTAATTAGGTGGGTGAAACTATTACATTTTCTATAGTGTGGGATAATACACATAGAGAAATAACTTAAAGGAAATGTTTTAAAAATTACATCTTTTCTTAAAAAATGTAGCCTATGATTTGTTGAATAAAAAGTATCCTTTTCTTCCCGTAAAACAAATAAAGATGTATGTAATGCAAATTGATTTTTTTCTCTACCATACTTCCTGACTTTGCAGTGTTGAAGGAATTGTCATTGTTAGGAAATATATTTACTTTAATTTGCTGATTATTCAAGTCCTCATATATTGCAAACAGTATATAAGATATTGCAAATGATGATGCAGACACCTTGTCACGATCACTCTTGACACATCAGGCATCTGCTGGCAGCTCATGGCACTTTGGACAAGGTTAGCGTTTCAAGAACAAAGGCAGGAGGGAAAAAATCAACAAACTGCTGAAACTTGGAGCTGTTTTCCCTGACCTGTACATTTTGGTTCCCGAAACAGTATGTGGGACATAATTATCCTTGTCAACATAAATTCGCCAAATTCACAGCAAATATATACAAGACAATGGATATATTCATTGTCTGCCAAACCACATGATGTTCATTTTCCAGAAAAAATATAAATAGATGTAAAAATGATATAGTATGCAAGTACCCTGTTATAGAATTCCTTAAGAATTGTGTGTGTGCAGAGAAAAGGAGTATCCAGATATAAAAGTGCTTGAAAGTGGGACAAAAATGTCCGCTGTGTTGAACAGTGACATTGCAGTGACCTCATAGATTGCCTTACCATTTCGCTGTCTTTTTTGTTGTCCTTCACATGAAGATAAATTTCAATATTGCACTTCCTTGCATAATCTGGTGTTATATTCCAGACTGTTAGTAGCTTTTCCACATATAAATTATTGGGCTATCACTTCAAAGAATCTGGTGTGTGCTATTTTTAGTATCGTATGCTTCTTCCCAGCTTTCTTCTTGGTGGTATTATACTATTACAACCCCATTAGAGGGAAAAGAACTGCTGTTGTTGCACAATGTTAGTGATATATAATAGGAATCACATTTCTAAAAGCATACATATTTAATAAAGCAATCCTAAATACAAAGTTATAATGTTTGATAGGCTAAAAGAGCCAAATGAAAATATATCAAGAATGATTTCCATGTCAGTCTATGCCAGGCCCCAATTTAGTAAAAAATAAGAATCACCTTCAGTGAGAATTAAGGAAATTTTATCTGTGGCAATTATCTGTCATTGTGCCAAGGATAATGGATTAATTGTATAATTAAACTACCAGAGCATGACTATTGGTAAGTTTTTAGAGATGATATTTTTAATCTGAACAAGAAAACAGTTTTTGTTTAAGATTTTCTGCAAAAGTTCATAATGGTTATGTGTGGGACTGTGACCCACTAGATCAGCAGTTCAAAACCACCAATCGTTCTGTGGGAGAAAGATGAGGCTGTTGGCTCCAGGAAGCAGTTATAGAAACTCACAGGGGAAAATTAACCTTATCCTACAGGGTTGCTACAAACCACGACTGGTGTGGTGGCAGGGAGTGAGTAAGCCACAACTCTCTAAATGATAGGGATATATGTATATATTTTCAAAATTTTGTGCAGTTTTATACCTCTGAATTATTGAAAACACACGTGTTAGTCTGGGTTGACTAGGTAAAACAAATTCATAGACACTCATACTTGTGTAATTGACAGCTCCATATGAAAGAGCAATTGTGCATTAAGAAAATATTCCATCCAAGTCTGGGTCAAGCCCATAAATCCTATACTAGCCCATATTTCCATTACTAGTCTAGGAAGTTTTCTTCAGACTCACACAACGCAAGCAATGATGCTGAGTGCAAGAAGATCACAGATGGTGGCTGCAAAGACTTCTGGGTCCTGTGACTCTGGTGACATCTTAGCTCTGACCTGGTTCTGCACTTGACTACCTCTGACTCCAGGGCTCTAGTATGGCTCCATTTGTCTTTTCAGCAGGAAAGAGTAAGTGGAGAGTCTGTGTGTCCCACTTCCAATGAGCTATTTATCTCTGTGGTGTCTCCAAATGAAGTCAATTAGCAGCGACCTGATCGACAGACTAAACTCCATCACTTCACTCTCGATAGTCTCAAGTTGATACCATATAATACAACTGTCATATCATAATATGTCCCTGTATTCTAGTTCTGTAAAAGAAAATGATGTAGGGTAAATTGTGAAACAACATAAAAATCAACAAAACTGATAGTGGTGCTTCTTTTTAAAAATTTGATCAATGTAATTTAATTTTGAAACATCAATAATAATTACAAGTAGCCTTTCCCTTTATAATTTTGTCATGAACGTGATAAGAAATTTCTTTTTTTTTCTTTTTCTTTTTTTTGGGGGCATCACTGCTCTCCGGTGGTGGGAGTAGGAGGCCCAGCCCCACTGCTGGAATTGAACCTCCATCCCAGTGGGCCGCACAACCACTACACCACCGGGGCTCAGCCGGTGATAAGGAATTTCATATCTGGTTGTGTGGAATTCTAATGGCCCTTTTGTCACATCCATCAATACTATCATTATTATTATTTCTACCCTGATATCATTCAGATGATTGATGAGTTTAGCTATAATCTAATCTGCCGCAAGCTTCCAGGAAGCATTATGCAAAGAGGCATTTTAAGAACTCAGAAAATTTTTCTTTTGCCACCTATCTATAGAACACATAGAAGAACTCTTTGCCACAAAGGAAGTTCTAACTGGTGACTCATCTAGATGGTTGATCATTCTTCACATATGGTCATCTGACTACCCGTGAAATTGTGAGCATCAACAAAATAACTTGGCATGTAGACCTCATGGACTATTCCTGGCATAATAGATAACATTGACCATTCCTGAGATGGCAGGCATCACTAATAATTCACAACATGGTAGATATTACTCATCATTCCTGACATCAGGCTCATTATCTATAGCTCCCTGAATAAAGGCAATTATAACTATCCTTAAAATGTGGTCTTCCATGACTGTTCCTGATGTGTGAGCATTACTGTCCTTTCCTGATATGAGCATTACTAACTGTACTAGCTATTAAAACAAGCATGGGAGCAACAAAGCCCATGTGGCAGAAGCACACCAGCCTGTGTGATTACAAGATGCCCACAGAATAAGGTAGCAGGCATCAGAAAACCCAAACAAACAAATATACCTATGCAAGTGATGGAGCTAAAAGGGGAGACCCAAAGCCCTCTGTAGATATTCCCTGTGAGAGACATTCCCTCTCAGAAGGGTTACAAGGAACAAAGGAAACAGCCAGGGAGCAGAACAGCATGGACAGAACACACAACATTCCTCCAGTTCTTTAAGGCTACACTCTCCCCACTATCATGACTTCAGTTCTACCTAAAAAATCTGGCTATACCAGAGCATGTGCACAGGTACAGGTAAGAGCTCTTGACATGTTGAATATAGGACCGATAATCCCTTAGGAACAGCTATGGGAATAGCAATACCAGAAAGGTAGGGAAAAGGTCCGTGGGAAGGGGGGGGGAAGAAATGGGGAACTGATGAGAATGGCATATAACTTTATAACATGTCCCCCCATTGCCAAGAGGGACAGATAACTGTATAATGGATGAAGGGAGACAGTGGGTGGTAAAGATATGAAAATAATGGTAATTTATAATTTATCAGGGATACATGCAGGTAAGGGAGGGAGGGAAAAAAGAGAAACTTATTCAAAGTCTCAAAAGAAAGAGTCTTTCAAAAGAAAGAAAATATTTTGAAATTAATACTGGCAACATATGTATAAATGTGCTTGTTACAATTGATACATGGATTGTCATAAGAGCTGTAGGAGCCACCAGTAAAAGGATTTATAAAAGTAAATAAATAAATACACAAATAAAAAAGAATCACATTAGGAAATAGGTGAATTGCATATAGTCTCTTAGCTGATAATTAAAGAAAAATTTAAAGCTAATGCTATTTATAATGTATTTTATTTCCTTTGTGTTTTAAATGAAGTAGAGTTAGGTTCTTAAACATAATAAAATAGTTATTCCCAAATGCATTTTGATTGTCAGAATGACTTTACTCTGAATGACTTTACTGTGAGTGAAGAATCACACATTCAACAGACTTATTACTCAAATCAGCATTCACATAATTTCTTAATGTTTTTTCCTACTTCATATCTAAAGTGTTTTTCATAGTCCTGACTATAATTTTCAGAATAAAAGCTGTCCTTGCAAATATTTTTGAAGACAAACCACACAGTGTTTAAAGTAGAAAATTTGACTCCTCTCTAAATAATGTTTGAGATAAATGGAAGAAAGTATGAGTGTAGAAGCCATTTGTTTAAAAAATAATTTAATAAAAGCAAGTGTACTTGTAATTTAGCTATTTAAGGCAAGAGCAATTAATATTTACTTTGTGATATGAACAGTATGCAATTAATCCCTGTGTGATAGTTTGTTTTTATGTCACCTCGGCTGGGCCATGATTCTAAGTGGCTTGGCAGTTAATGCCTCCTCTAAAATATGATCTAATAGTCAACTTAATGATAGGATAGGCTATAATCCAAGCAGATATTCCAGTCATACTGGCAGAATGATCATGCCAAGGATAGTTCCTTGAAGTTGTGGCCTACTTGACATTTAAGTAGTTCCTCTGAATAGTTTCACTTCTTTTTTTTCTGGCCTAAATCCTACCTCTGTGACATCAAACAACCATCATTGCTTCAACAGCCCCATCTTTTCTGAGGACCCTGGTAGCTAGCAAAGACTTGCCACACTGCCTTCTTACCCAGGGAGTCACCAGATCTATCCAACCTTGGACTTGTTTGACTCTGCCAGCAACAGGCCTGATATGTTGACACACCATTCTGTGGGCTGCCCACTTCATTGCCTTGCTTTCAGGTCTGCTGTTCCTAGAAGCTGCATAGTTTAGGAAGAGTCTCTCTCTTACCATCTGGCTCATGAACTTGAACTAGACTGAAATTACAAGCTCCTGCAGCAGTATGAGCCGTTTTCCTTCTTATAAGCAACTCTTTTTATATATGGTTTACTGGTTTTGTCTCTTTAGAGAACAAAGACTAACTTTCTCTTGCAAAGATTTAAAAACCAATGATTGCTATTCTTTCAATCTTTATTCTATATTTTTCACTCACATTATATCTACAGATAGAAAAGCTATGAAAAATGCCCCAAACTAAAATATCAAAATAATCATAATGTTGGAAATGAGTTTGAGAGTAATTTGTTGCTAGATGAAACAGAATATGAAGTGTTATAAATTATAACATTGAAATTGGAAAACTGAAAAAAGTGATTCTATATAGAAGTCTATTTGTACCCTCTCTATTTACATGTATGTCTGGCATAATGAGGCTTTTACCTCATTTGGAGCACTGATATCTGAGTTAGTAGTCACTAACAAGAGTCTAGGTTGTTTCCTTATAGTCTTTCTCTTTCTTCCCTCTCTTATTACAAAAAAAGGTTAAATAAAGTACAGGATTCAAAGATTAGAATCTAGCTAAGCGAATGTCTTAGTTTTGAAATCATACCATCAAAAAGCATTATATTAAATTACTGAAGAGTTTTCCCCAAAATCACTTTTTCTGCACCATGTCTATAAACTTTATTCTTCAAGGCAACAGCAATGAGATAACATTACAATTATAGAACAACGAGATGTCTAGTGAAGGCAAAAGTCTATCAAATACATTCCAGGTTACACTAGATGCTCAAAAATGGAGTTCATCTGGTCTCATTTTGCATATGTACTTTCATATGTACAAGGTCCAGAACATGATGTGTAATAAGCCTGGAAGTCTAATTTCCCTCCCTTTTCTCTACATAAACTCTTTTCCTTGATATTTGCAATATTTCTCCTTGGGATGAACAAGTTAAATTCTGCTTCTAAATCTAAAGGAAAACAAGAGAGAAAAGAGACTATGGTCTTTCTTTTCTTTCCCTTCAATATTTTCTGCCGAAGATAAAAACCATTTTTGTCTTTTTTCATGATCAACTTCTACTTCCCATAGATACTGGCAAGCATTGATTTTTAGTTAATCCCATGCTCAACAGTCTTTAAATGTCAGAATCAAACATTGCCTGAAACAGAACTGCTAACTGATGGGTAACCCTTGAGCAAAGGTTAACAAAGTCAGATAAAAGCTTCTATGTCATCCTCTATCTGAGTAAGCTTCTGCTATTGGGATTAGAGTGGAGCCATCTCTCAAGCACTCATTTCTAAACTACATCACAAGAACTATGTCCATTTTTGCCATATCCTGCTATCAAGACAGTCATATTGATGTGAACTCTGAATAAATTAGTTGTTTTTCAGAGCAACTAATATGAATATTTTATCAAGATCAATACACATTGTGATTTACATGCAGAGTAAAAGCAAACAGGAATTTTATACTGCACTATTTACAAAATATTTCACTTAGAAAGATTAAACAGGTTTGAGGATAAAGTTATATCGTGATTCAATATTAAGTTAATGTAGGCCTCCATTCTCTGGTACAAAAGCCTCATAAAAATATGAGTTAGACCTAGAGCCCATAGTTTTCCATAGGACTTCAAAAATAGGGTTAAAACTACAGAAAAGTTAATGAGGTTGCTGCTTGTCATTTCACAGAAAAATATTTGATCCATCAATGCACAAAGGACAAGTATGCAACTTTAGGAAATATCAATATTTAATGATGACTGAAGAATCAAAAACAAAAATGTGTGAAAGAAATTTTCAAAGAGAAAGGGGAATAAATGTATTGTTAAGGAACCACAGGAATAACATTTCAAAAGGGAACTAAGCTCTACGCTAAATAAAGTAGGGAAATAAAAGAAACTTTATAGTTTAGGGGATTTTATGTGGTGAGAATGAAATGTTTTAGTGAAGTGGTTGCATTAGAAAGTCTATCAAATGGATTCAATACCAATACATTGGCAATGCATGAAAATATTCAGAGCAGAAACTGAGGAGACTTTTTTTTCTTTTTAATCTGCCTAAATTTCTGTCTAGTCCATTTGATGACAAAATATCATGTTTTTTCTAAAATAAGTAACCTGCCAATGTTCAACACAGTTGTTGCTTGGTGCGATCAAATATGCTCAGTCTCATAGCTCTCCCTTATACAATAAAAAGAACCTTTGCCCAATTCTGTGTCATTCTCACTCACTCGCCATTTGAGCTTCTTTCTTGCAGGTTCTTTTTCACTAATTTAACCGTGCAAGATCAAAGTGGAATAGCATGGGAACTACACCTACTGCAAATAACTTAGGACAAGCAAGTAAACTCATAAACCACAAAGTGACCAGCCAAACAGAATGGGGCAGACTTAGTTTCTTTTATAAATGAACCCCCAGGAAAATTATTTAATAAAAAATAAAAAAGAAGAAATGTGAAGAATCCAGACATGCCATTAGAATCAGACAGTGATCTGTGGGGACTAATGTAAAAAGCCATCTGGTGACTCCGGATGGGGAAGATGAACCATTAGGCTACCAACCAGGTATCTGAGAAAAGAGGAAACCAGGGAGACAGTCAGAAGACCCGAAGGGCTTATGGGAGATCAGTGTGATTACGAGTGGTATAATGGTCCTCTAGTTCATTTAATCAAGTTAAATAAAATAGTTGATCATTAAAAAGCTTCAGATACTGGCATCTTGCTTTCTCTAGGTCCTTAAAATACTGTGAGACCCCGGGTGGTGCAGGAGGCTCAGGTGCTTTGGAAGTTTGAGTCCACCAGGAGGCAGCTTGGACAGAAGGTGTGACAATCTGCTTCTTGAAAGCTAGGTGGAATATGGTTCCAACTTCACAGACAAGCTATCCAATTTGACCGACATTCTGAGATCATGCAGAATGAATGAACTAGACCACTGCTATAGGTTTTCTTTAAGCTTAATAATATGCACCAGTAGTCATGGGTAAATTTGTTTTCATTTTGTTGTTGCTACCGCTGTTTTGTCATAATCAAAATGGCTAAGAAAAAGTTTCCTGTGATTGTGGTTCAAGTTACTTCAGATAGAGAACCCTTTGTTTCTATTTTTTCTTTCAAATATCAGCTTTATTGTGTTTTCAGCTAATATATATTTTTTCATTAATATTTTTAAACTTGTATCATCTAATTTTGTGTACTGAATTCATTTCTCTTGTTTGTCTTTTTTTGGATTTTAAAGGCTTCAGAAATGGCATATATGAGCAGAGAAGACTAAGGCAATAGAGAGTACTTGTGTTGGTGAAGGGAGAGCGATCGGAGAATGGTGCTTTCAATGTGTCTTAACAGCCCAGTTTCTGCTCTGTCTGCTTTGTGAATCTCTATGGCCTGAATAGAGAGAAAACAGACATGTTAAGAATCAAGTTGGCTGGATTATACCTCTCTTCAACAGAGCCCCATGTGCCCTTTCCAGGGAAAGGAAATAATCTATCTTTCTGGTCATAAGCTGTGAGGGCATCATGTGATTCCGCAGGAGAGGGAGAGCAGTACTCTGTACATACTTGTCAAGCAATAAAATATTGAACACTTTGATGACAAAGAAAAGAATAGAACTTAGAACTCTTAAGCCTTTATAGATCAAGCCACAAAATAGCACTCGTGACAAGGCAGGTTATGAGTTTAGCCATTCTGCGCAAGGTAACAAGACCTCCTACAGCTCTGCTTTTAGAAGTTTCACATATGTCATCCGTCTATCCTGGGCAGAGGAGCAGCAGAAAACAGCTGCACAATGATTTTAAGTAGATTCACTCTTTGGTGGAGGTTGAGCTCAGAGCTTGCTTCTCCCTGTGGATCATCTAAGGGAGCTAACATCAATTGAGGACAATCTCTTCTGAGTGGAATGATTTTCAAAAGTTCTTCTAACCAGCTATTTTCTAACCAGCAGTTTATTGATGCTTATGAAAAAGCAAGGTTAGTAATTTGGCTCAAAGAGTAAAACGGTCGGATTGATACAGAACCATGGCGTGTGTTGTTCTGTTGCACACATGATCAGTATGACTGGAAACTAACCTGATGACACCTAATAGCAGATTTCCTTCACTCTAGGAATATCTCTGCATAACACATGATGGATGTGTTAGTCCAGGTAGACTAGAGAAGCAAAAACATAGGCACGCATATAGATATAAGGGTAGGGTTTATATACATAGGAATGGAACATTGAGAAAGTATCGCAACCCAGTCCAGTTCAAAGTTATAAATCCGATATTAGCGTATATGGCCAATACCAGTCTATAAAGTCTCCTTCCGACTCATGAAGTCACATGTCAGTGGGTGCAGAATCCCAACACCAGCAGGAGTCTCCCCACGGCTCCTCGCTTCCAGGGTTCAGGGTCTATCAACAGCATCCAGTGGTGGTAGAGACAACTCAATGCTGGCAGGGCTCTCCAGGTGGCCTCTCCAAATTCAGAGGTCTGGTTCCATCAGGGCAAGTCCGTGTGACTTCTCCTCCAGCTCCTCAGACACTGCCATCTTGTCTTATCTGTAGTTCATTGTCTCTGAGACTACCTCCAACAACAGGGGGGAGAGCTTATTTTATATGTAATCCAGGATATATATATATATATATATATATATATATATACATACTGGAATAACAGTTTTTACGGTGTGCCAGGGATTGTCATAGGGAGATGGAACCTATTAATAATGAGTGTAAGAAGGAGGAAAATGTTCTACCATTGATTGACTGTCCTGATGGTTGCACAACTCTTCTGAATATGTTTAAATCATGAAAATGTATGATATGTGAATTGTCAGAAAACTGTAAAATTTGAAAAGAAATATAGTACTGTTAAAGCGATCTTGCTAAAATATGTCAAATAAAATACAATAAGCTCTCAGAAATGAAAAAAAGAAAAGTTTGTGGTTAATTCTAAAGCAATCTTATTGGTAATTTCCTTTAAAATTTGGACTTGTGTCATTGAAGATTTATCTTATTATCGCTATTATAATTGTTGCTGTGGAATTCAGTTTTAGAAGTGTTGATTCACAGAAATGTCATAAAGGAAAGGAGAACTGCCACCATTGTTTTCCTACGCTGTCCTCTTTAAAGAAGCAAATCATTAGGTTCTGTGTTAGCAATGCATTTGTTGTTAGGTGTAGAGACGTGCGTTCTGACGCATGGCAGCACAGTGTACACTACTAATACACTGCCCATTCTTTGTGAATATGCCAACTTCAGAATGGCTGCTGTCCCTCTAACAAGCCTGGTTTCCTTCTCTGGGGTACAGTCTCGCTAGGTAACTCCTCACAAGGAGGAGTGGTCTGGTTGTTCTGCTTCCAAGACAGATTTGCTTCTTCTTCTGGGAGTGATGAACTTTCATCTGACTCACTAACATCATGGGAATGCACCATTTCTTCTCCAATCTTCCTGGATTGCTATCCGACTTCCAAATGCAGATGAGACCGTGGAAAATGCCCTGACTCAGTGCATACACATTTTAGTCTACCAATGATACCATTGCTTTTTACACATTAAAGAGGTCCTCTGCAGAGCAGCTTAAAGAATGTGTCATCTGATTTCTTGACTGTTGCTTCAATGATTGTTGTGGATACAAGTCAAAGGAAACCTGTTGCAACTTCAGCTTTTTCTTTGTTTATTATATATTATTTATTGAACTAGTTTTGAAGATTTAGATTTTCCTTACTTTGTAGTATAACCCAAACTGAAGGCCTTTGATCTTCATTGATTATGTTAGTCTGGGGTGACTAGAGAAACAAATTCAGAGACATTAATATGTGCCTAATAACGAGTTTTCTATATTAGAGCAATTGAATATTGAGAAAACATCCCAGTACAGATTAACTCTAACAGTCAGATATTAGGCCTATGTCTGATACCAATTTATAAAGTCCTCTTCAGACTCACAAGACACATGCAATGACACCAAACAGGAAGATCACAGGCTCATAGGTGGGAAGTTTTGTGGATCGAGTGGCAGAGGAAGCATCTCAGCACTGGTAGAGGTCTCCTCATGTTGCTCCTTCATCTCCAGGGTTCTGGAGTAGCTCCATTGTCTTCCCATCAGGAATGTCTTAAAGGGAGTAAGTGTGTGTCCCACCTTCAAGGATGTACTCTATATTTTAACCATTGTATCTGAGAGTCATGTCATTCAGAGAAATGGATTAAAAAAAACCTCTAAATGGAAATCGGATATAAATTAGTAATGATTAAGGATACCAATGGAAAAATGCAGGAACTTTCATAAAATATGATAGGAATATAGAACCATTGTGCCAAAAGAATTGGTTTATATTCAACCCTTTCAAGAGGTAGCATTTGGTCAAAAATCAATGGTATTGAAAGATGAATTCCAAGGGACATTGAAGGCTTAAGCAAAAAACAACACTAGAGGAATTTACAGAATACCAATTGAGATATTGAGAAAGGCAAGGCAGCACTGGAACCATTCACAAGTCTACAGCAAGAACTTCGGCCAACTGGCCAGCAGTAGAGCTTCATATGTGTGCACCTTATAAAAACAAGTGACCCAACAAAGTGCAGACATTATCAAACCATATTGATCCTATTATGGGCAAGTAAATATTTGATAGAGATAAATAAAGATAAATGATTGCAGTTGTAATCGGGCACGGTTTTGGAATGGAAGATATCACTGCTGATGTCATATGAAACTTTGCGGAAAGTAGATAATTATGAAAATACACTTATTAGTGTTTTAACAACTATACAAAAAGAGTCAGTTGCATAAATCACAAAATAAAGATGATAATGCTAAAAATGAGTATTCTGGTATACTTTTGTTCATGCATAATCTGCACATAAACTAAGCGGAAGAAGTTCAAATAGAAAATTGTGAAACTGCATGGTCTAGAACCTGAAAAATGCATATGAGGGTAGTATTCTTTCACTATATTTATTAAAACGGTATGCTCCCTAAACAATTTGAGAAGCTGGATTGCATGGAGAAAGCATGGCATGAGAATTAGAGAAAGGCTCATTATAAGTCTTTTTATACAGCTGACGAAATCTTAAAACCAAGGAGAAGATATTGCACTTAATTAATGTGCTAGTTACATAATCTGTTGTCAATTTGAGACTTAAGAATGAAGGGGTTAAGGTAGACTGTCAATCAGGTCACAACTTGATGACCTCATTTGGTGGTGCTAAAGAGAGACATAGCTCGTTGAAGGCAGGACACACGTACTCTTTCTGCAAGACATTTCTGTTGACAAGCCACATGGAGCTATGCTGATGGAGGCAGAGCCTCGGAGCTGGAGGATCCATGTGGAGACCCATGTCAGCACTAAGATGCTTGGCTGACACATTTAAGTGGACCTGAAACAAAGTTGTCCAAAAATATGAGTTGGCCTGCCTTTTGGGATCCAGAAGACACAATAACTTTGAAAGTGTCAATATAAATGACAGTGAGAGAAAGCCTGCAGGACTCACAAAAGTTGTAGTAGAAGAAACACAACATAAACTTACTCACAATGGGGACTAGCTCCTAAGATATAGTAAATGGGCACGTGTCATTTGTTATCAATCCTCTGCAAATTACCAGCCTAGCAGGACCAAAGCACCAAGCACCATGATCCATGAAAGAAGGACATTCCATGTGTAGTAGTCTATTGTGAAATAGAGGTGATAGAACAGTACACCTAAATGCGAAGAGGACCTGCGTGAACTCTAATTTGTGATAAGGAAGTGTCCACTGTAGTAAATTGAGATTTGAACATACTTTAAGAACAATACATCAGAGAACCTCATGGTGAGAAAAATCTTACCTGAACTCTTGCCATCTGTCAACTCTTATCCATGTAAAGTCCACCTGTAACAGTGTAGAAATGAGATCAAGAGAATTGGGGTCATGTACTCCATATAAAGTATACCACATATTTCTTCTCTGCTATTTGTCGGTGGCTTTAAATGGACTCTATTTGGGAGAGGAGGCAAGTATAAACTATTTGCAAATCCCGTGGGTCTAGGAATCAGGGCCTGGCTAGCGTGAGTAATCAAGCCTAAATTATTATGAGATACATGTGGTTTTAACACATCCACAATTGCCTTGGAAGAACACCTAGTTAAGTAAATCTGAATGGTCACAGCTTAAAGCACTGTCAAGCATTTTACACAGACTGCAAAGATTTCCATGAATAGGAACAAATTCTATAGCAATTACAAATAACAATGAAGCATGACAAAGAAGCCACATTTGATTTTAAAATAACTGAGATAGCTTTGAATAAAAAACAGAGTAAAGTAAAGCATTACTTATTATTAATCTGGAATAATTTATCAAATAATATAATATATTTAGAAGTTGTTTCACACATAGTTAACCATTATTAGCCTAAATAGCTTTTATTGAATTCTCATTCTTAAAAATGAATTCTCATAATATAGTTTACATATGACTGATACATTTGTAACATGTTCACAAATTTTGATTAGTAGTTGATTTTAATTATTATATATTTAATCATTGTTTTTTCCAAATAGTTATTGATCTTTTGATTTAACATAAACATTAAGTTCTCCCTTAAGTTACTCTCACTGTCCTCTTTCTTAAATATGCAGGTGCTCATATTCATGTAAAATGACTACAGAACACCTTATTATAGTGCTCACCACTATGTATACACATAACCCTGCTCATCACTATGTATACACATAACCCTAACCTATTCAAATGACCCTTTAGTATTTCTAAAAACAGTGTGTCCCTCAAATTTTCTACAACTATAATTTTACTAGTTCTCTAACAGTTAGATGATTCTCAACATTATTAATTTGTTTCTATACCCAAAGATATACTGGGTTGTATGTACCCTAGGTCATGGAATTAACAGAGAGTGTGGTCCTCTGTCAAGATTTCTACTTTTATCCATGTCACCCATTGGTAGTAAAGGGTTTCATTCAATGTTCTCCACTGCCACCCTTTCCAGAGCCTTGACAGAAGTTAGCACACTTTAAATGAAATGAAAACTCGCCACCCCTTAAAGACTTAAAGGAAACTGAGGGTTAAGTACACTAAGTCCTTCAAGTCTGTATTTTACTGGTTTCTTAAGAATGGATATTATGCATCCATGAGTTCCCTGAGATGTTCTGAATCTTAACATGGTAGGACACCTCTTGAGAAGAAAGCAGTCTTAAGAGGTTTCCATGGGGTTCAAATGGAAAACAGAAATAGTTTCAAATTGTCTTGCCTAATTCCTGTCATTCAAAGTTCGTTTTCCTGATAATAGTATTTCCTATCTACTTATCGTTTTATTTACTGTGCACATTTCTAATCAACTCCTACAGCTGTCAGAAAGATATTCTTACCCTTTGAGTCTCCTCTCTAAACCTAAACATAGACATCTGTTATGAATAAACCAGGAATAAAGCATCATCCTTGATGAGATCATCAACTTGTCTGTGTGCTTCTCCTAAGATATCCCTTATTATCACAATTACCTGAGTATGTTTCCGAAATATATTCCCTTACCATCTCTTCTCTGACAATCAAAACTGTTTTTATCCATTACAGTGAATTGAATCCAGTGAATTGAATCAGAATAATATCGGTAAGTTGATATATTTAGGCTGCACTTATTCATAAAAGATTACTCACTAAATAATCCTTTGTTATTTAAATTTTATTTCACATACTCTTGCTTTCAGGCTGCAAAATTGATACTTTCATTTTGATAGTATGATGAAAAAATGATAGATTTTAATCCTAGAATTTCTACTTCATTTTCTTATCTCATTGTGATTTCACCTACTTGATTTTGATTCTTCCACATCATTCAATATTTGCTCTCTTACTGAGAATTCTCAGATAGGTTTTGTTGTTGTGACTCTGTATTTTCAAACAATATCTTGACATTTTGGTAGTGTAGGGGTAGATTCTAGACTGTCAATCTGGAGATAGCCAATGAGATGTCTGTGTGGGCATGGCTTTCTCCTGAGAATTCTGGGAAATCTCGCAATGTTTCACCTATGGGTGTGAGAAACTTACTGCTGAGTCCTTGGGAGACACGTAGCTGACAAGACAAGATGGCAGCATGCTGATAGACTGAGATTTGGAGCAGCTGGAGGAGAAGCCACATGAGGTTATCCTGATGGAATTAGACCTCTGAAACCAGAAAAACTGCATGTAGACTCCCATCAGCGCTGAGATGCTTGAGAAGCCCCAGAGAAGCCCTGTCAGCACTTGATTCCTCTACCATCACTGTATACACATCCACTGGCCTGTGATTGTCCTGGCATCATTGCATGTGCTTCATGACTCTGAAGAGGACTTATGCATTGGTATCAGTCATATGGGCTAATATTGGATTTGGGACTTGGACTGGACTGGGTTTGGGATGCTTTCTCAATGTTCCACTACTCTCGTATATAAACTTCTCCCTTATGTACAGATTCATCCCCTTTTATAAAAAACTTCTCCCTTATGTACATATTCATCCTCTTTTATATAAACTTCTCCCTTATATACATATGCCAGTTTATGAATGTGTTTCTCTGGTCTACCCGGAATAACACATAGGGATTTAGAAAACCCTAAGATGTATATATTTGCAGATATGATCTCATTTCAGAAATAAGATGTTCTTTGTTATGTCAGTGAAGTTATCCCACCCTGGAAGTGTCTACTACCTGTGAGTTATGAAAAGAACTGATTAAGCATAGAGAAGTCAGCACAAATGAAGTGGAAGATACACAACACAATTGAATTACAAAGAAATGAGGAGCAGAAGCTGAAAAGTGGCAAGGACATACCACCGGAGCTCACAGAGAAACCACTCTCCTCAAACTGTGGCCCTGGGGTAATAAATCTATTCTTATGAAATACAGAAATAAAACTCTGCTTGTGAAACCACACTCTTGCAGCATGGAGGAACTAAGATAGAATTTGGTACTGAAGAGTGAGATGTTTTTCTTTATTTGGGGGAGGGGGCCCATCACTGCCCTCTGGTGGGAGTAGGAGGCCCAGTCTTGCTCCTGGAGAGCTGTTGCTGGATTTGAACCGTCAACCCAGTGGGCCAGAGTCCCAAACTCAACCACTATGCCACTGGGGCTTAGTGCCTGAGGTGTTTTTCTAATGAATACCTAAAATATGGAAGTTGTTTAGCATCAGGGAACAGGTTAGAAATTGACAAAATTAGAAGTGCTTCATAAGTCTGTAGTTTGCACTGAAGAAAATCCTTGTGGGAATTAGGGATATTAAGGGTGATTCTCATGAAGGCACATCAAAAGTTACAGAGCCAAGAGTCTATTCTATTCTAACAGAAAACTGTAAAAAATGTGGACAATGAATGGGCCCTGATGAGATCTTGAAAGGAAAGAAGAGCATTGGAGGGAAGGTGATGGATGGTACGCAGTGCAAAGAGATTGCCTACATTTTAAGTGTTAATCCAGATAAGTGAATGAAATTTCTAAATTCTCCTTGGAGAAGAATGAGATTTCTAAATTCTCCTTGGAGAAGAAAGATAGGGACTTAAAGTACACTGTGAAAAATAAAACTAAAAATTAAACATTTAGAATATTCCATCATAAAAACGAAGGTCAAATGTCTTAGAACTCTAACCAACAATGTGACAACTCAGTTTTGTGGCTGTCCCTGATAAACCTATACCCAATCCAAGAAAATATGCTATCAGCTTAGATGAAGGTGAACAAGACAGGACAAAATGAAAGAAACAACTAATTCTTGGAATTATCCAGGAGTTCTGAACAATGGAACCACTTAGAAATATCTGTTGAGTTCAAAGAAAAGGAAAGTACTATCTATTTTCTCCTAACCTGTAAATTTTCTTTTCACATCATGGGTAGAGTTGTTTTCAGGAACCAACTTCTAGACCAGTGACACCACCCCTCACCCCTCCTCACCCCCATCCACAGCTGAAGAGAAAGGTGAGGTCCCCTGCTCTCATCAGGATCTATAGTCTCAGAACCTTGGATAGGGAGATGGTGAGTGGAAATCAATTCAATGATTGAAGATTGGTTTTGCTTCGTATTTTGTTTCTTCAATATCCATTGAATGGGGATCCTTACAAAAAAATTAACTGACCTTAAACGTCTGAGTTTCTTGACTCTATTCCCTTGATTTATATTTGCCATTAAACCAGCACAAAGCTATTTTAATAGTTGTGTATTGGTAGTATGTTTTGAAACAAGGAAATAAATCATTTATCCTTCTATTTCATGATTGTGCAGGCTATCCTGGCCCTTTTGGTTGTTACCGGTGTGCAGAGGATTGAGGATTGACATCTTATCATTATCATAACAAGTCTTCCAATTCATGAAATGAACTTTTCTCTTATTTTCTAGGTTTTGTAAGCAATGTTTTATATTTAAAGTCATTAAAATATTTTACTTTCTATAGAATTTGATTCTCCTGGATAATCTGAGTATCTGAAATAGGCAGATCTGCAATGATAGTGTGAGATTTCCTAACAGCAGTTGATATATCTAGTGAGCAGGACAGTAGTAAAGATGCAATTGAACAGAATAGCAGCACCGACCAACTAGATTTTATTGAATTGTATAGAAGATTCCATGCAACAAGCAGAACATATGTCATCCTCCAACTTCCATGTAGTATCTATCCAGTGAGGTATCATCCTGAGGAAAAAATCTCACAATAGGGACTTCAAATAAATAATATCAAGAAGTCTGTTATCTGACCACAAAGGAATCAAATTAGACATAAATCAGAAAGAAAGATGAAAACAAATATTTTTAAAATTAATCAACACATTTCTAATTTAACATATGCTTCAAGAATTCCCAAGGGAAATTAAACATTTGAGCAAAATAAAAGTGAAATTGCAGCTTTTCCAAAGTTGTGGGATGCAGGAAATTTATAGCATCAAATGTTAAATTGGGAAAGATGAGAGGTCTAAAATCATTAAATCATCTTCCAGACTAGAGAGTTATAGAAAGAATTGTTTGCCTGTAAGACAAGTAAAAGAAAAATAAGTTAAAATTAGAACACAGAAGAGTGAAATCAAAAGAGCAAGATAAGAGAAAAATAATCATTGTCAGCAAAAACTGGTATTTTAGATGTGATCAATAAAATTGATAAGATTCTTTAGATTCTCTCTCCCTCATCCCCCCAAAAAGGCCTGGTGAACATAATAAGCCATGCCCATTTGGCTGGTGGATGCAATATTAATATGCAAAATTCATTTGCTTTGCTATTTGTTTTCATCTATTTTGAGGAATTAATATTTGAAATATCTGAAAATTCTATCATTTACATGAAAATACAAAATAAGATAAAATGTGAAAGTATGACAAAATATGCAGGAGATCTATGTAAGCAAAAGAACAAAACTCAAATAAAAGAACCTAAATGTATGAGTGAATTGGTGCACTCGTGTAACATCTTCAAAATTTTGACTAGATATCCACTCATTAAAATTCTAGCACATTAAAAAAATATATTGAAACCTGTCCTGTGAAAATTTTAAGACAGAAATCATAGACATGACTTCTTTCTCCACCTTTCTTTAACCTGCTCTGACAGCACCAGATCCACTCACAGCCCTCTCCTCTGCTGCATTTGAAAATTTGTGATAAGGGCTACTTGGAGAAACCCTCATAATTAAGAGGGCTGACTAGTGGAATTAATAGGTTATCAATCCTAAGTCATAGTGCTGTAACTCTTTGCTGGAGTAGAAAGCCATGTCTTTCTCCCTCAGCGTTTCCGGTGGTTTTCGAACTGCCACCTATGCACATTGCAGCCTAATGCATGATCACTAGACTACCACAGCTCCTTGGGATCAGTGAATAGTAAGGACGTAGTCTTTAGTCCACACTGACACCTCTTCTAAAACAGAAGCTAGGTCTCTCTGGTCCTCCACCTCTGGGCCATATGGGCCCTTGGGTTTTGCCTTGTAGGCCAGGGTGCCTGCTTGTCTCACTGTCTCGTAATTTCAACTCTAAAGGAGAAGGTATCATGTCTCCTCGGTGCTACTCCTCTGGGTCTCTGAGGCAGCCATGTTAGAGTCTCTGGTCTCTCCCTCTGACATATTAGACAAAGATGGAGAATGTGCTCCTCTGATGGTGCTGAAATTCCTCTCGATGTCTGAGATGACTCTTACACACAGTTTCGATGGAGATTTGGAGTTTGTCTTTCAGCAAATATACTAAACAGTATACTAAAGTGTGACTTGGTTTATACCATGCACTAAATTAAAGACTAAATCTGACTTAACCTTGCTGTATAGCAAAAAAAAAAAAAAAACCAAACAAACAAACATACAACTCCGTCTATAAAGGGATTATAGCCCATTATAGCAGAGTTCACAAGGGTATGGATATTTTGGGTAAGTTCAATAGATCACAAGAGTATTGATATTATGGGTAAATGATCTTTTTAATAGACCATACCTCATAAGAAAATCTAGAGAAAGTCTAACATATACATTAATAGTAAATAGTTGTCTGAGTCAAATCGGATTCAGGATGATCTCAGGTGCGTCAGAATAGAATTATACTTCTAACAGCTACCAATGCTGATTTTGGAAATTAATTGTCGTTCTTTTTATTGCAGCTCCTCTTTGGCTAGCAACCCAGTGTGTTATTCATCTTCACAACTTAGGGACTTCCTATAAATACTAAAATAAATAAATTATGATGTACTAGTGTACCACGGGAAAGCTGAAAAAAATTCAGAGATAATTCAGAATGGGAGATGGAATGAGAAATATAATTGCCAATGTCAGATGGACCTTGGATGAAAGAAGAGAATACCAGAAATAGGTCTCCTTCTGTTCTGCTGACTATGAAATGACATTTGACTATGTGGGCTTTAACAAACTATGGAAAATCTTAATAATAAAAGTTATTCCACGAGTTGTACTCATGCAGACTCTGTTCATGGGTCAAGAGGCAATTGTGCAAAAGAACAAGGGAATAATACATAGTTTACGATCAAGTTTACATATCTTCACCATACTTAGTCAATCTGCATGCTGAGTAAATAATTCAAGAATCTTGAATTATATGAGGAAGAATGCAGCATCGATATTGAAGGATTATTAACAATTTGTGATATGCAGATGACAGAACACTTTGCTGAAAGCAGGGAGGATTTGAAGCATTCGCTGATGAAGGTCAACAATGGCTGCCTTCGGTGTGGATTACAGGACATTGTAAATGATATCTCACAAAATCCTCCCAACTACATGGATCTTTACATCATGATAAATGAAGCAGCAGTCAAGAGAACAAAGGGCAAAGGGCTTTGGTAAATCTGCTGCACAAGGCCTCTCTTAGGTGTCGAAACAGAAGGATCTGCCTTTGAGGACTACTGCGAACCTTATCCAAGTCATGGTATTTTCAGTTGCTTCATATGTGTGTGATATTTGAACATTGAATTTGGAAACCTAAGATGAATCAGTGTGTTTAGTTTATGGTCCTGGTGAAGAATATTCAAAGTATCACGGGCAGATGAAAGAAAAACAAATCTATCTTGGATGAGACAGAGCTAGACTACTTATTAGAAGCAAGGAGGTGAGACGGTGTCTCATCTACTTTGAACATATCATCAGGAAAGACTATTCCATGAAAAAGGACATCATGCTTGCTAAGATGGAGAGCAGAGAACGGGAAAAATCCTCTTGACAAGAAGGACTGACATAGCGGCTGCGACTATCAACGTCACCATGAGAACTGCTCTGAGGATGGCACAGGACCCGGGGGTGGGGGGGGGTCTGTTGTGTCTAACACAGTGCCACGATGAGTCAGATTGAGTCAGCAGCCACCTGCAACAACGGCATGACCGTGTTGGTCATTTATGAGTCTCTAATGCGAACTCTCCCGCAGAACAGGCTTGACAGAACTTTCAAGTACTTGTCTTAATGTGCCATTAATCTTTTGATGCTCGATAGAAACTAAAAACTAAAATTGTATCTGCATCACCGAAGAACTGCCAAATAAATTACTAACAGGGCACTTGATATATTTTGTAAATTTCTTTTTATAATTAATGTCATGAATTATAGGATATTACTTTCTTTTTTAAGTTTCCTTTTCAAGAAACTTAGGACTTTGATAGATTAACGGTTTAAAGACCCATTTCATTTAACTATTCATTTTACATATTAACCTGTTTTTGCATTATCATGTGCTCAAATTTTAAAGGAGAATGATATTTAGTAGGAAAATTTTCTAGTATAACACAGGTGTTATAAACATATTAGAATGTACTTTGATTAAGAAGAATTTTTCTCTTTTGCCAATCTTCATCTCTTTTGCAGCTTGAAATGTACCTAGACTGTCTTCTGTAGAAAATTCTGACTGTAATTTACTCAGAAGTTTAAGCTTATGCAAAAAAATTCATAATTTTTCTTTCATCATCAGTTGGTTTCCAAATTAAAATAATATGGATTTTAAAAACTATTTGCTAATTGTTTAAAAATATTATTTCCCTTATGGCTAACACAATTGTTTCTGTGGGAATTACAGTGAATAATACAGCTTCATCAAGAAGCAGTTTATTAAAACAAGAAATTGAACCAAGGGAGGGATGAACTGACAAAAGGTTAAATTCCAGAACAATTTAAGGAGATAAACTACTGTTAAGCTCAGGTTAGTTACAAATTTAGCATATAGATTCTTTTTCTCCATAATTTTATTTTTTCATTTGACTTGGATATTAACATGAAACTATAGCAAATAATGATTATTAAGTTATTTGTGCAATTGATCAGATTTATGTTAATATAAGTTTGTTGAAAGAAGACCTAGGCAATTTTTGAGGAAGCCATTTTCTATGGTTTAAGATACATTTTGAAAAATACTTGCTTATTCACTTTTAAAATAGAAGATAAAGCTTTTAAAAATTAAATTAATATCCTACTCTTATGCTTTAAACACACTATTTCTGAGTTAATATAACAACATTTTTAACACACCTACCACTTATCTGTTTTATATATAAATAGTGCTTTTATTATTCATCATACTTAAAGTATTTATGGATGGGCAAACATGTGCTAACAAAGTTTGTTGGAAAGAAATCTTGCTTAAATATATGAGAACATGTCTTTTGGTGGCCCTGGGTTTGCCTTTTTAATATCCTTAGTGGTAAATTTAAAACATTTTTAAAATTCAACACAAGAACCAATATGACTTTTGTTCTTTGATTCCGGATATCTTATTCCTTCCACACCTCATGGTCACACAAACTGATGTGTTTACTGGAAGAGGTACACTGGTAGAGATGGGAACTGGAAACACGGGGAACCCAGGATAGATGAACCCCTCAGAACCAGTAGTGAAAGTGGAGATACCAGAGGGGTGGAGGGAGGGTCTACATGTAATCGCCTACCTGGAGAACAGACAACAGAGGAGTGGGTGAGGGGAGACATCGGGCAGTGTAAGATATGACAAAATAATAATTTTTAAAATATCAAGGGTTGGTGGGGAGGGAGTGGGGTGGGAGAGGGAAAAGTTGAAAAGCTGATGACAAAGGCTCAGGTGGGAAAGCAAATGGTTTGAGAATGATGAGGGCACAGTCATGCAAAAGTGCTCGTCACAATATAATGATTTAATGAAAAATAACCAATAGGTAGGGGAGACCAAATAAATGAAAGTGATTTTATTTTGGAAGCTTCTTAATGATAAATACACACTAGAATAATCTATATTTTATAGAGAGAACCACTGAAATCAGTGTCACTATCTGGAAGCATTCCAAGTTACTATTGAGTAACAGTCAAAGACAATTCCCTTTGTATGAAGTAAATAATGAACAAAATGCTTGTATTAAAAGGGAAAAAAACAGATTGGAGAATTTCCTAATAGAGAAAATAAACAAATATGAGAGTGCAGCAGAGGGTGCCTGGCTATCAAAAGATGCAGCATGTGAAGTTCTTAAAGACTTGAAGATAAACACATGGTCATCTATCAGAAAAACAACTCTGTCCACAGGGAAGAAACACCCCAGCCTGTGTGACCATGTGGTGTCAATGGGATCAGGTAGAAGATCTCCCAAAGCAATCACTGAGGACATGTGAGAGCATGTGCAAGAGTGGTGAAGAAAGATGATGGTGCCTGCTATCAAAAAGATTGCGTCTGAAGTCTTAAATGGTTGAGAGTAGACAAGTGACCACCTAGCTCAGGAGCAACAAAGCCCATCATAGAACAAGCACACCAGCCTGTGCAACCATGAGATATTGAAAGATCAAGTATCAGGAATCAAAGAACAAAAATCATATCATTATATGCCCACTATCCCGATATGATCGCTGAAGACAAATGGGTACAGAGGCAAACAGAGTGGAGGAAGCTGATGGTGCCCAGCTACCAAATGATAAAGCTTCTGGAGTCTTAAAAGCTTGAAGGAAACACAAAAGGTCATTTAGAACAGAAGCAGCAAAACCCTCATGGAGGAAGCACACCAACCTGTGTAATCACGAGGGGTCAAAAGGAACAGGTATGAGGCATCAAAGAGTAAGAAACACAGCACTACGAATGTGGAAGAGAACAGGGCGGGGATCCAAGGCCCATTCATGGGCAATTGGACACTCCTTTACAGAAGAGTCATGGGAAGGAGATGGACCAGTCAGGGTGCAGTGAAGTAGCAATGAAACATAAAACATTCCTCTAGTTCTTCAATGCTTTCTCCCCCCCAACGATCTTGATCCCAATTCTACATTACAAATGCAACTGCACTGGAAGCGCTCCACTGGCACAGATGGCAACTGGAAATATGGGAAAGCCAGGAGAGGTTAGGGCCTCAAGACCAGTAGTGACCATGGAGTTACCGGATGGGAGGAGGGCAGGGGAAGTAGAGAGGGGGAGCAATTACAAGGATCTGCACATAACCTCCTATCTGGAGGAACAACTTCAGAGGAGTGGGTGAGGAGAGAGGGTGGGCAGTGTAGGATATGACAAAATAATAATAATAATTTATAAAGTATTGAGGGGTGGTGGGGCAGGGGGGAGTAGGGAGGGAATAAATGAAAAGCTGATAGCAAGGGCTCAAATGGAAAAGCAGAGATTTGGAGAATGATGATGATAGCAGACACGGAAAGGTGCTTGGCCCAGTAAAAGTCTGTATGTCTTATGATGGGTGATGTACGAGTCGCCAATATAATGATTAAATATCAAAAAAGATTCAAAACAAAGAGTTATATAGCTTCAAATGAGAGGGGTAGGAGTGGAGACCCAAGTCCCTCTGTAATCAATTGAATATTCCCTCACAAAAGGGTGACATGGCCAGGGTACAACAGAATAGCACCAAGGGAACACATGACATTCATCTAGTTCTTGAATGTTTCCTTCCCGCTACTACCATGACCTCAGTTCTACCTTATTAATCCTGCTAGACTGGGGTGGTACAGATAAGGAGAGATAACCCCCCTAGGAAGAGTAGTGGGAGTAGCAGTACCATGAGGGAAGGGGGAGGAGGGGATGGGGAAGAAAGGAGGAGGGAGGGAACTGAACAGATCACAATGATGCATATACACCCCCCTGCCCCTCCATGAGGGTGAACAACAGAAATGTGCTATTCACTGTGAAGGGAGACAGGTGATGGTGTAAGATATGAAAATAACAATAATAGTTTAGTCAAGGATTCATGAGGGTTTGAGGATGAGGGAGAGAAGGGGAAAAAAGACACACTGATACCAAGGGCTCAAGTAGAAAAGTAAACTGTTTTAAGAATGATGATAGCAACATATGCACAAATTTGCTTAAAAATGATTTATGGGTTCTTATAAGATCTGTAAAAGTATCCAATAAAATGATAAATAAATGAATAAAATACTTTTATTGCAAGGGATAGTATATTTGGATGGCCAAAATTAGACTTATATTATTTTACTTAACATGTTTTAGAACAGTGTTTGATTATAATTTTTCACTTATTTTATTATAGACAGGGAAAAAGGATGACATCTTTGTGTAATAATATACCTTTCATGGCAAAAAATGAATAGGAAAATGTTAAATAATTTTAGAAGTCCAAGCACAATGCAAAAATGCCTAACAGCCTTATATTAAACTTTATCACTGATCCAAAGCATGACCAGAAGTACTACCATGTTCCACTGGTATTTGCTATTGCCTAATGGAATTTTCAAATTAATTAATATTTACTTATATGTTTTCCAAAGTACAATTCAAGTGAAGACAGTGATATCATATTTCTAGATTTACAAATAAGTCATTGAAAGATATTTTCTAAAGATTATTTTAAGATATTCTTTAAAGTAGACCTATACTGCTGGCCAGCAGTGTCTAAAATGCTCCAGGGAAGCCTCATGAAGCAGTGATCTCAACATCTAGCATCAATGTTGAAAACTTTACTTAAATGTTGTGAAAATTGTATGACTGGCATAAGCCCAGAGAAGAACAGCTTCCCCTCTTGATATCCCAATTTGTGCAAGAAATACCTACTTCTGGTTGCTTTCACCAACTCAAATCCACTATTTTTAAGAAATTTGAAATAAATAAAAATTTACAGATTCTAAAACACTAACATACAGGTTTGTTCAGCAAAAAGGTATTTAGCATATTTTAAAGTGATCATTGAATGATACATAACAGTTTATTAGATATTATTTGAAGTGTATAAGATGTTTTAATGTAATTTAATTACATTTTCACTATTATGTTTTATTTGTAGGCATAAATACTCATTTAGGAACAGAAGTGCTTTATTTTCTATGAGAAAGCATAGGTGGACATAGAGAGTTTATTTTAATAATCTTGGCTATTGTTGCTATGACATCTTCATAATTAAACCCTTTGTAAAAGGAAAAGATATTTGTCTCTTAAGGCGAGTATGTGAAATTTTCCTAGTGCCTGTGACATTTCTTCCTCCAGAAAGACAATAAATCTCTCTTGGTAAAAGTACCATGAGAATGGTTCTTAGAAGCAAGGGGGGCGAGACCAGTTCTCTTGTACTTTGGACATACGTACTATCTGGAGAGATTAATCTCTGGAAAAGACGACATACTGATTTAGCAGAAGGTCAACAAAAACCAAATAAATAAGGGAGATCGTCAGGGTGATGTATTGACACTGTGGCTGCACTCAACATAACATTGTAAGGAAGGAATATTACTGGTCAGTTTGCATGAAGTAGAATTACTGGACAGTCTCTAACAACAAGCCAGTTTCCCATGGCTTGAGTATAACCCATCTGAATCCAGAGCTTATCTCAGGATGAGATGTAACATATTTAATATAATGACCAAATACCAGACAAGTTGTAGAATGGCATCAAGAATATCATGCAAAAATAAAGCAAAACATCATTAAAAAGACAGTACTTAAGACTTCTATCATTTTGGTCATGCTTTGAGCCTATGACCATTCTTACATTCCAATTCCTTCCTTTTGAAATGGCAATCTGTACCGTATGCACATATCACCTATGTAAGCAGAAATCATCTTTACAAATTTCAGAGATTCACAAGTGCGTTACACAGAATAAATAAACATTGTGGATGGGATACAACCTTGACTCATGTCTTTCTTGATTTAAAATCATTAAATAAACTCTTTTCCTGTTTGAATGACTTCCACCTGCTCCATAAACAGATTTCATATGAGCATAAGTAAATGTTCTGACATTCCCATTCTTTGCAATGTTTCTAGAGTTTGCTATGATCCAAATAGTATAGTGCCTTTCCAAAGTCAATAAACAACAAATAAAATCTTTCTGGTAAGCTCTCCTTTCATGCCAGTGGAATAGATAATTATGAAATTTGTGGGTATATTGCATTAGAAAAATCTTCTGCTCAAGACTTCTGTAGAAAACTAGAGATTAAAGATATCACATTAAGGATTAACTTGCACTTATCTCAAGCCATGCTGTTTTCAGCTGCCATGAAAACTGCACAGTGAATATAGGAGATTGGAAAACAATTGATGAATTTGAAGTATGGTCTTAGTGAAGAATATTGAATATATTACAGACTTTCTGAACAGCCAAAGTTCCAGTTGAGGAGGGGCATCCATAATATTCCTTCAGAAATAAGACTTCATCCCACTTGCTTTAAACATGCTAGCAGGAGGAACCAATCCCTGGAAAAGGGAAAAGGTCACTTGGGAGAAGGTCAGTCAGGGGAAAAATAGTAGGACACTCAAGAAGATGAATTGACATGGTGACTGTAACAGGAGCTTAAGTATAAAAGCGTATGAAAATAGCTCAGGATTGAGCAGTATTTCACTCCTTTGTATATAGGATTGCTGTAATCAGGCTGACTTGACCTTACTAAACAACAAAATATCACCAATCAAGGGGCTTCCAGGGAGTTAAATTAATTTTCTCTAGATTTTCAAGACAACCATTTAAAATCAGGAGATAAATTGGTCAGACTTTTACCTGCCTGGTCTAAATGAAGGTATTTCATTTCGCTCACAACTTTCAGTGCCCCAAGCCTTATCTAGCCTACAAGCAGCTTCAGGTGATGCGCTCTCTGTCTCTTAGGGGTTGTTCTCTTCTATGACAGGATGCAGATGAGTTTAGAACCCACCTACTTTACTATCAGATCATGCTAATTTAATTGATGCCATCTTCAACAACACGATTTCCCAACAAAATCATTTGCACCAATTCAGTGGTGAAGGCTTTTTTTAAGCATAAACATATCTAAATCATATATATCTATATCATCTATACCTATATCATCTATATCTATATCATATCTCTAGCTCTACCTCTCTAAGTCTATATCTAATGATGCAGTTTAATTCCCCCAAATCCTACCCACAAAATCCATGCCTTTCAGATACGCAAAATGCATTCACCCCATCTCAAGATACTCAGAGTGCTCAGCCTCTTTCAGCCTTCACTATAGACGTAAAACCTCACCTTTTAAATAATCTAATTCAAACTCATAGCTAGACTCACAGCATAGTTCTTCCGGATACTAAACCCTTCTCCTTTTGTGAACCTATGAAAATTCAAATGGAAATTATCTGCTTACAAAGTACAATGATGATATAAATTTAAAATGCATAAAGCTTCCCATTTCAAAAGCAATAAATTGAGGTTAAGAATAGTCATAGGAGGCTGAGCCCCGGTGGCATAAGTGGTTGAGTGCGGGACTGTGGCCCGCGGGCTTGGCGGTTTCAAATCCAGCGGCGGCTCTCAGGAGCTGCACTGGGTAACGCCCACTACCACCAGAGGCAGTGATGCCCCTCAAACCCCACCCCACCCCCCAAAAATAGCGATAGGTTCAAAAAAAATAAGTCTAATATATACTATTATCTTAATAAAAGTAACCCTTGTCGTTCATTTAAAATACAGATTATATTTGTGAATTCCTATGTTTACTATCATTTATAAAAATTATAGTATATATCTTAGATCATCTTTATTTTTTAAAAAATATGTAATTTTTTAAAATGTTTAATTCATATAATTGGAAATGATTGATAACTAAATAAATGTATTTCTTTTGAATTGAAATTCTGAAACAGGAGATGTCAATGGAGAAGTATAACTTTCTCTGAATTAATTTCAGTTTTCCAAACATTTCATCAACTCTCAATATAAAACATTTGGGGTTCTCTGAATAATATGTATTTTTCACAAACAAAGGTCTGGTGCTGTTTGTTACCTAATGAAACTTTCATTATAGAATTTGGAGAAAGATATTGTAAAATTGAAGTTCCAAAATAAAATAATACAAAATAAAATTTTAAAAATAGACAGAAGCACCACATTTTCCAACAGAAAGTTGAAAGACAAAGTAACCCCCGTAACCTATGAATACTAGGAATCTTACTGGCTGAATTTAAGTTCAAGGTCAACAGTTCGAATCCACCAGCCATTCGGTGGGAGGAGAAGCATTCTACTCCAATAAAGTTAGTCTTGGAAATCTACAGGGACAATTATACTATGGATTTATAGGGTTGCCATAAATCAGAATCAACTAGATGGCAGTAGGCTATTTCCTGTTTCAAAGAGAGTAATATATAAAGAAGTCATCTATATTGGGTGGAGCCCGGGTGAAGTAGTGGTTATGAGTTTAGCTCTTTAAGATAAGATTTTCAAAGTCACCAGTTGATCATAGGAGAAAGGTACGTTTTTTCTACTTCTGAAAAAATTTACCATCTCATAAAACCACAGAGGCAGTTGTACCCTGTCCCATAGGGTCACTGTGAGTCACAATCAATTCAATGGCAGTGATTTAGGTTTGATTTGTCCATACTGAAGAAACCTTGGTGGTTTATTAGTTTAAACCTTATACTGCCAATGTCATGGTCAGCCATTCAACCCACCAGTTGATAAACTAGTTAAAGATGAAGTCTTTGCTCCCTTAAAGTTTTAAAATTATGACTGTTTACCCTGTCGTGCAGAATTGCTATGAATTGTAATTAATTCAGTGCCATTAGGTTGGTATTAATGAACGTTTTGTTCCCCACTCTTAGTTTATCAAAATAATGCATGTCAGAAAGCTTAATCAAAACCTACAGTGATTTCTGATTTTCTAAATTATCTTCCAATGATTTATTTTACATGATGCCTAAGTTCTTTAACTGTACATGCCTTCAGATAGTGGACTTAGTATTCTTTGATAAAATTGATCATAGCATGAGAAATATTCGAGTGGGTGTAATTTCCTACACCCATTGAATCAGATAAATATTGATTTATTCAGAATTTTTGAAAAATTACTTTTAAAATATAAATGTTATCATGTTTTCTCCTTAGAAAATGAGTAAGACGGTTGTTATCTTTTAATAATTAAATAAACAGCCCTGTTGGCTGAATCATTTAATGCTAGCTCACTAACCAAATGGTTAGTGATTTGAGTTCACAGAGCAACTTCTCAGGAGAAAGACCTATTGATTTGTTTTGGTATATATCAAGCAAAGAAGCCAAGACAACTTTAAAACAATTATGTCAAATGAGTTTGCCATGATTTGAAATTTACCTCAAAGGCTTTTAACAACAACAGCAATAATAGCAACCATACTAAAATGCTTACTAATCAGATAAGTTCCAACAACCAGTGGCTTTCATACACCTTGTTGTTGTTGTTGTTAGGTGGTTGACTTGGTTCTGACTAATAACTACCTTGTGTACAACAACATGTTCTCTGTCATTCTCAAGATTGCTCTTATATTTCAGCCACTGTATCAATCCACCTTGAACAGTCTTCCTCTTTTCTGATGCCCGTAGACTTTACCAAGTTTGATATTCTTTTTCAGAGACTCATCTGTTATGAGGATCCTGGGTTATATGTGCACAAAAATATGAAGGTCGGCAGTCTGTAATGACTGACATGTTTTCTGCTCTATAAAGTGTTGACAGTCTCAAAAACTCATTGCAGAAATGCTACATAATTCCTTTTGGGTCACTGTCAGTCAGTATAGCCTTGATGGCACAGAGTTTCATTTTTGGTGCTTTGATCTTTCCTGGAAACATGTCCAAAGGTTTATTTGGATCATTGTTTCTAAGGAAATTTCTGGCTATACTTTTCCAAGACAGTTATGTGGGTTATTTTTACAGTCTATAATACTTTCAATATTCTTCACACGCATCATAGTTCAAGTGCATTTTTTCTGGCTTCCTTAGTCATACACAATCTTCATATATATTGAAAATAGTATGGTCCAGAAATTGTTTCTCAATGTCAAATGCATTTCTGTCTTGCATTTTACTTTACCAAACAAAAAGAAAAAGAAGATAACTTGGCTTGGTCAAACACACCTCAGTTCTCAAAGTAACCTGCAGATTCACCAAACACAATGAGTTTGATCTTTTGTTGACTACTTTGATGAGCATTGATTATGGAATCATGCAACATGAATTCCTTGACAACTTCAGTCTTTTCTCTGTTTATCATGATGCTGTCTATTAGTCCAGTTGTGAGCATTTTGGTTTCCATTATATTGGATACTAACCCCGACTGATTTACGTGGCATACAAATCATCTCATTGAAATATGGGCTAAAACCCTATAGATTCTTAAGCCAAACACTGGCACGTCAGTGAGTCTATTTTGATTTGAAATGACCCTCTTGGACTAAGTAGAACTGCCGCTGTGGGTTTCCAAAACGTAACTCTTCACAATAGTTGAAAACCTCATCTTTCTCTCAGTGAATGGTTGGTGGTACAGAATTACAGACCTTGCAGCTAACAGTCCAATGTACAAGCACGTATGCCACCATAGATCTTTAATGATGCCTTAAATTCTCTATATTTTAATAGTCTATAAGTTATACTAAAACTATTAGTCCATGCACCATTGTGGTAGATCAAAAGTCTATTAACTACAAAGGACTTAAATTTATGAAGTGGTCAGAGATGCCTGGTGTTGTATTTAACTAACAGTACATTAGAAATTATTTTATAATTAAATAACTGTTCTCAACTCATAACGTACTTTATAACATATACAAAATGAAGGTACATTTCATTAAAAAGAGTTAAATAATTACAAAATTGATGGTTACTTTTACATAAGAAAGGAGAAAGCTACAACTGGATGTCCAATCATAATCCAAATAGTATTTGAATCAGTATACATATATGTTATATTTTTGGAAAATATTTTTGGAAATAATCCAAATTGATAAAGGCTATGGGCTTTTTTTAGCAAATAAGATGGCAACCAGGAAGAAGTGTGGATGTCAGTTGGTATAAAATAATTACAGATATAAAAAGGGATCAGGTTTCTGAGGTTATACCTTATAGAAACTAAAATTCCTGAATGGAGTTGCATGAGAAATCATAAAATTCCTGGTTATTACAGAATTAATCTTATTCAGAATATGACTTCTGCAAAACTTCCCTGGTGCATAGGATAAAGTGAGGGAGGTGACATCCACTGGAATATGGTGAGGGTGGGGCCTTAGGTTACAGCATTTTTACAACTATATTACGGCCTACTATTATTATGTTTCTTTAAAATTGTTTGTTTTACATTAACTATTACCTACTTAAATATCAAAAAAATGACCTGAAATTTGATCTAGTATTGGTGACACCATAAGCACAGGCAGCTGACGAAAACTCAGAACCATTGGGAGGATTATTTCAACTACGCAGATTTGCATTGTGTTAGTCTGGGTAGACTAGAGAAACAAATTCATAAGCACTTGCATGTAAATATAAAGAGTTTTATATAAAGGGCAATTACACATTAAAAAAAACATCCCATTCCAATCCAGTTCAAGGTCATAACTCTGGTATTAGCCCATATATCAGATAACAATCTATGTCGTCCTCTTCAGTCTCACAAAACACATGCAATGATGCTGAATTCAGACAGTCTCAGGTCAGTGGGTAGAAAGTCTTTGGATCCAGTGGCATTATAAGCATCTAAGCGCTGTTAGGGGTCTCTCTCTCTAAGTGGCATCTCTGTCTTCAGAGGTCTGGTTGCATCAGGGTAGGTCCATGTGTCTTCTCCAACTTAGGGCACTAGCATAGTTCCATGTGTCTTATCAAGTACAATGTCTTTCAGGGAGTGGCAGAGACAGAAAATGTCTCCCACATCTCCAAGGAGGAAAATCAAGATTTCCCAGACTTCTCAGCAGAAGGTCGTGACCACAGAGTGGCCTCTTTGGCTATGATCTCATTGACAGGCTAAACTCCACCCTTACATGATTATTCCTGAAGGTGGCAATTATATAACTACCAGAGAACAGAAATGAGTAAATACATTTTTTTTAAAAAAATCACAAATAGCAAGAAAAATCACCAGCAAAATAATAGGGTGCCTCCCTACAATTTAGATAATAGGCAAATTGAAAGAATCTGTGGATGTATGCTGAAAAATGAAAGTATGAAGCACAAGAAGACTTAAAACACACAATAGAAACAATGGATATGAAAGAAAATGGGGTACATGTGAAAAAAATCAAATATAATTTGTAGAAATAACACAAACAGTTTTCAAACAAAAACATAACTGAATGGATTAAACAGCAGATACTTGTTTTAACTATTGTTGCTATTAATTGTTTTCATGACCTCCTGCAAAAATAAAAGGAATTCTGTATGGTTCTTTGACATCATCCTGACTGGTTGCTGATTGAGTTACTGTGATTCAAAGCTTTTCGTTGACTGATTTTAAAAAGTATGTTACCAGATATTTCTTTTTATTTTCCATTTTAGCTTAGCATCTTGGCTGAAATTGTATCACCTTAGTAATATGCTTCCACTGACATAGGATTTATTCTGGAAATAAAGTCTCCATCTCTTCAAGAAAGATAAGAAGAATCTTACAACTGAACTCCCACTGGGGTGTTGAAATAAAATTTGTGAATTGTATACTTAAGGAAATAGCCATGTCCAGCATAGCTTATATATGTGCTTGTGTTTATAATATTCTAATATTTCATGTATATTCACATTCATATTTGCCTTTAAGTATATTACATCTCCAATCAACTTTATAGTAGGGTCAACCTAAAGTTCCCTCTCAGGGGGACGAATAACCGAAAAATGAGTGAGGGACAATGGGGGATGATATAAGATATGGAAAATTTAATCTATAACTTTTCAAGAGTTCATGAGGGAGGGTGAGTGGGGGAGGGAGGAGGAAGAAATGGGGAACCAATATCAGGGGTTCAAGTGGGAAGAGAATGCTTTGAAAATTATGGTGGTGGCATATGTGAAATTGTCAAGCATCTAATATTATTCAAATATTAGTTAACCAATATATTTCATATTTTAACAAAATATCCAGGTGTTTCTGATTGAAAACATCTTCCATATGCTCTTTCCTCTTTGAGAGCCTCAGGAAATCTGTCTTGGTAATTTGTCCCAGGCATCAGTCTATAGCTTGAAATTACTTGTTCCCCTCCTGATTTCCAATGTGTCAAAATAGATCTTTAAATCATGTTGGACCTACCTGTCCAATGCAGCTATGATGTACTAAATTTTTATGATAATTACATTATCTTGTCATATACCAATTGACTGTTTTAATGTTAGCCTTTCCTGGGAACTTTTCCCACTCAGTCACTGCTGGGATTTGATTCCATCACTTAAGTGCCCTGTAAGAGAAAGCACACATGTTGCAGTGGGTTTCTGAGACTGCAAAACTTTAGAGGAATAGAAAGCATGATCCTTCTTAGAGATAGGACATTTTGTTTTTCCAATACCTGACATTTAACTAAAAGTTTAAAAATTACAAAATATGTTTAAATGAAATGATGAGTGAACATGAATTTATAGTTAAATAAAATTTGCTTATAAGAATCAAAATAGTTTCTCTCCATTAGTGCCCATATCCTTTTAAGTACATTTTCTGAGACAATTGATATAAAAGAAGTGTTAATTATCAAACGAGCTTTTAAAAAATTGAGAAAATGGAATCAAAAGATAAGATAATTTTGCTACAAATTTTTGGTAGTTTGCATATTTTGGAAGCGTCACATATTCCATTTTCTGGATGCCATTTATATACTTTTTTGTCAGCAAAGTTTTCCTAGTGGAAATGTATGAGTTTTCTCCTTTAACTTATTTTATAGTCAATGATGCAACATTTTCGACAAATTAATTACTGGCATTGGGTCAAAAGAGAAATTCAAACATAAATGTGCTCAGTGAATCAATAAATACTCATTAGGAATTAGCTCTCTAATATCTGAAATATTTAACCAAACATTTTCAAGAGACTAGTACAGCTGTGCTTAGAACTTAACCTGCAAATGAGAGCTGTTGGGCAGATTTTGAAATGCCAGAAATGGATTGACAGCTAGGGGGTTCAAGTTTGCATTCTTTTCCTTATCTTCCATTCTTTACCTCTGCTGATCTCCTGTCCCTCATCTTCTGGTGAGAATTTGATTGTTATTCATTTAACTTCAGTTATGTTTTCTCTTTTTCTTTATTAATAAATAAGTTTCCATAAAACAAATGGCTCTGTTTTATCACAATTTATATTCCTTTATATATTTCCCATGAATTTTAACTTTTATAATGACTTTTCAAACTCTAAATTTATATACCAGTGTCTCTTAAGTTCTAAGCTTTTAAAACTTCAATGTTTCATCTGTTTTAATTTCTTTTTCAATTCTTTCAATTCTACCACTTCAAAATATACCCTTCAGTATTCTAATACCTTATCTTTTACTTTTATAGTTTTGCTTAATTTTATGTTTTTTAAAAGTTTGGTTCCTATATTTTATACCCTTCTTTCATTGAATTATTTTAACAAAATTTATATATAAACACTTTACTTTTTTAGACTATGTAGTCTTCATAATTTTAAGTCAGATTTATGTACTATTATTTAGCAATGTTAATTATTGTGCTGATATGAGTATAGATATGAGTAGAGGATGTCAAGCAATTAACAAAAAATTTTTGAAAACTTATTCATCCATATTTCTCTGTTTCTATTTAAACAGAACTGACTACCTGGACTCCTCTGTTACTATGCTGCCTGGAATTTTCTGCTAGGGAATGTCCAAGTCATACTTGTCGATCAAGGAATTAGAAATTAGTGTGGGAGGAGTAAGAAGAGAGTTAAATTGGAAAATATACTGAAGACAGATTCAGCAGGACTTGACAATCATCTGGCTATGTCAGTAGGAGTTTACGTTATGGCTGAGATAGAGGCCATTGGGAGAAAAGCAAGTTTGAGACTGACTATAAGACACACATCTCATATTTCAATTTGACATATAAATTCATATGCATATCAAAAGAACTAGTCATAACGTCTTTAGACATGAACTCTTCTATTGCTCTTATATTGTATTTTAAACCATGAAAGTGGAAAAGACTTCTGGAAAATGAGTTGTAAGACTATAATAAGAGGAAAGGCTTATGGAGGAAATAAATGCCCATCAGAGTTCAATAGAAAACTTAGCAGAATTTGCTGTCACCAAGAGTAAAGAAAATATTTGAAAAAAAGAAAACCAGTCAAACATGTTGATGACTACTTATATAGTGGCTCTCAACCTGTGAATCACAACCCCTTAGGGGCGGAGGTGGGGGTTAAATGACCCTTTCACAGGGGTTGCCCAATTCATAGCTGTAGCAAAATTATTGCTCTGATGTAGCAAGGAAGATGTTTTTAGGGGTAGAGTCACCACAACAGGAGGATCTATATGAAAGAACTGTGGCATTAGGAAGGTTGAGAACTACTGGTTTAGGATTTCAATAGGATTCATGATATCCAGGTTAATACCAACAGCAAAATGTTATATTATTTTGTTTTGTTTTTACTTTTTGCAGTTGTTTTTAAAGCTATTTTCTTTGAGCTAAAGAGTCAGATGAGGTAGACAGTTGAGCGCACCAAGCATTTGCCTTAGGCCTCTCTGAAAGGGTGATGAAATAGACATGTGGAATGTGCCGTGGAATATGGCATGACAGAATGGTTTTGTAGTAGTTGAGATTATTTGTGGCACATTCCATTTTGGGGGTGCCACATTGAAAATATGGGGATATCTTGTTCTGATGGCCCTTCTTTCTAAAAAATATTTCAGTTTTTCATATTCTATGGTTTTCTGCATGTAGAACAATTGGCATTTAGTATGTCACTCTATGAGTGTTGCAGCGAGAAGGTATGTCAACTTTCCTCTTTGGGGAAGGTTTTCTAAATACCACAGGGTGAACCTATTAATGACATACCTTGGAGCCCTGGTGGCAAAATGCTTATTCATTCGGCTGCTCATCAAGAGGTTGAAAGCACCAACTCTTCTACGGGAGAAAAACAAGACTTTCTACTCTCTCCTGTAAACCCTCCGAAGCCCACAGGGCAATTCTACCCAGCTGGAGAGGGTCACTCTGAGTCAGATTTTACATGATAACTGTGATTTGGAAGTTTTCTTTGTGACTATGGCTTATGTAGTCTCAAGCCACAGGCAAACCAGTGCCTAGCAACTTCAAAACCACCTGAAAGCAGAGGCCCACAGTCTTGACTCACTCATTAACTCAATTCTATAATTATAACCATTTAAATATCAATCTTAAAAGTATTCTGGCATCCGTCTCTACTGCTTATTACCACCAAATTCAACTAGTTCCTTTGCAATAGTTGTTACACAATTATGTCAATCTGGGTAGACTAGAGAAACAAATTCATAAATACTCATAGGTGTATAAGAGTTTTATATATAAGAACAGCTGAACATTAAGAAAACAGCCCAACCCAGACCAGTGCAAGGTCGTAAGTCTGATATTAGCCAGTATGCTGATACCAGTCTATAAAGTTTTCTTCAGATTCATGAAACACATGCAATGACACTGAATCCAGGATGATCACAAGTCAGTTAGGTAGAACGTCTTGGAGTCCAGTGGCATTGTAAACCTCTCAGCACTGGCAGGGATCTCCACATGGCTTCTCTAGCTTCACAGGTCTCCTTGCATCCATGTTCCTTGTCTAGTTCAGGGCACTAGTGTCTTCTCAGGTACAATGTCTCACAGGGATCCAGTCTTATCAATCAAATGTCTTCAAGGGAGTGAGTCATGAGTCCCCCACCTCCAAAGGGGAAATACCACTGTATTTCCCAGAATTCTCAGAGGAGAAGGCCATGGCCACACAGAGGTCTCATTGCCTATCTCCAGACTGACAGATTAGACTCCACCCCACCACTCTTACTCATCAAATTGACACCAGATTGGGTGACTGCCACAGCAACTGATATCTTAAACAGAGTAAATCACTTAATTTGTCAACGATCTATGCATTTGCCATTACTTACTTTGTCCTTCTCTCATTACAACCTTGAAAATGTATATCCCACTTAATACTCTCACCACATTCGCTTGTTCCCTGCTTTCACTTCCTATCCTAGTAAGCTGTACCATCAAGCCAAAATGACATTAATGAACCCCAGGGAGCAGAAAGAATCTCAAATAAAAAGTGCCAATCATTCCTGTTACATTACATATTCTTTATTTACTAATCAGTTTATGTTAAATTATATGCATTAATATTCTAATCTTCATATTATAATCGAGTAATTAGAAGTAATTAGTATAGTTAAGTAGCTCAAAATAGATTCTTTAAATCTTATATCCTCTTAGATATTTTACATAGACCCTCTAAAATTTACATAATTAAAATAGTTTTTTTCTTAAGGAAGAGTTTGAAAGTTAATGTAAATCACATTTCTTAAAATTTGATGATATTCCAGAACTAATTACAAAGAGTATCACTGAACTAAAGGGTCTCATATCAAATTTTGACTTATGTCTTTTGGATATGTTAAAGGGAGAGTACTCCCTCATAAAGGACAACATGCTTTGTAAATAGAGTATCCGGGAAAAAATACCTTGAATGGGATAGAATGACATAGTGACTGCAACAATGGCCCAAATGTAGCACCTGTGAGGATGGTGCATTGTTTCATTGTGTTCTATATAGGGTCTTCACGAGTGAGGGCACCTACAACCATTACCATGCTATATAGTCATAGAGGAATGTAAAGTTCAGAAGCAAAGAGGAAGGGTGGAAGTTATTGCTGAAGGTGGCATTGCTATCTTGTCCTGGCTTCCCTGGCCTCTCCAATCACTTCTATATGAAGAATCAGCCAGCAGTGGCCCAAACTCTGCAAAAAAAAAAATGTACAACACAGGCAAAGTGTCCCACCCAGGCCAGCTTTTATTTCAAGTGAAAAGGAGGAACAGATCAATCTTTGTGAGGAAGGGACAACCTAAAGCAGTATAGTGAAAGATATTTATTCTACTTTTAAAACATATGATAATTACGGGAAAGAATAGTCAAGACTTTCTGGAGAAGTTGGGGAGCCTCTGCTAAGTTTGAGGTCCATCCCTCACTTTCCTTTATGTGGTCACATTGGAAGTGCCATAGTGATATTCCAGGTGATGGCAAACTGTCAAGCACTAGTCGGTGTGATTTTTATTATGATAATAAGAAACAAAGTTTTGTTACGCCATTTTTTCACACTGTATTTAAGGTGGTAGAGAATTATCTAATCACATGTCTTTACATTAGTAATTTTACTGCAGTTTATCAGCTTAACTCTTCTCTGTGCCCTTCTGAACTCCCTACTTCTTAGGCTATTTTTCAATGAACTTGTGCAGGCTCCCTGTTCGGTCCCCTACAGCATTAATCAGGGTGCAGTAGAGCACTAATGGATCCCACCATATACCTCCAATCCCTGGAGGCTTCCTCATCCCTCTTTATACTGACCCCAGTGCCACTTCCCACCCTGAACTATACAGGAGCATGAACATAGTTGTAGGCAAGAGATAAAACTCACAACACATGGGACCCAGGAACAGGAATGGGAACAGAGATACCAAAAGGGTAGGGGGATTGGGGTAGTTGTGAGGAGGGAAAGGGTCACTGATCTCAATGAATGGCACATCACTGCAAACCCCCAACCAGGGGAAAGGCCAGCAGAAACTAGAGAGGAAAAGAGACAGTGTCAGTGTGATATTTGAAAACAATTAACAATCTATAATCTATTCAGGCGTCATGAAGGTCATTCAGTATATTAACTGTTCCTTGAAAAAAAAAAACCTGTCAAACACAACTTCTATCTACAGAATGGATTGTCAATGTAGAGGAAAAAATACTCATACTTGGATAAATAAAAAATGGACAAAATTTTGAAATTTAAAAATATTTGTTATACTTGGATATACAATCAATGTTCACAGAAGCAACATTTTTTTTAATTTTTGGTTTTATTAATGGGCCCATTTTGATTTTTGTTTTTTGTTTTGGGGCATCACTGCCCTCTGGTGGTCATGGGAGCTACTCAGCACTGCTTCCAAGAGCCGCTGCTGAATTTGAACTGCCAAGCCCGCAGGCCTCAGTCCCGCACTCAACCACTTACACCACCAGAAGCAACAGTTTTTAACAGATTCCATGATGTATTGAATTGGGTATATTTGTTGCATAAGACTTCAGCAAAGTTTTAATGAGTAAGAGGTCATTTGGAAGATTAAGGTGTGTCAGACCCAAGTCATGGTATTTTTAACTGTCATTTTTACATATGAAAGTTGGACTTTGATTAAATAAGACTATAGAAGAATTGTGTTTGAGTGAGGGTGCTGAGAATTTTGAATGTATCATTGATGGCCGGAGAACAAACAAATGTGCAATAAGTATAGCAAACACATCAGAAGTCCCTCCCCTATTTCTCTGGAGGAAAAAAGATCATGAATATTCTTCTCCTTGGTAGCAAGGATGGTGAAAATTCATCTCCTAAACTTTGAGCATGATATAAATAGTAAACAATCCCTGAAACAAGACCCCAGGCTCAGCAAAGTGGGGAATCAGCAAAATTGAGGAAGACCCTTAGCAAAGTGGATTGACAAAAGTGGCTGAAATAATGGATTCAAATATACTAACTGTGAGGACAGGGCACAGTATCGGAGAGTGTTGTGGTCTTTTGCCTAAAAGATCTGTCAAAGGGCAGAATCGACCCCACACTACTCAGCAACCACAACAAATCTTAGCTAAAGCAAACTATTTTATCTTGCCCTTTTGTAAACCCTGGTTGGTTAGCATTTTGGTTGTAAAGCACTGTGCCAGCAGGACTTCTCTATTTCTTACCTTTTCCTACATACATCACATGAAAAGCAAAATAATTTTCATCTCTAATAGAAAGATCACTGAAGTTACAAGTGTTTTGCTTCTTTTATCATTTTACCCACCTCTCTTGATTCCACTCCTGTTATCATAATGTGCTTGGCTGTGTAGACTAGAGAAACAAATTCATTGACACTCACAAAGGTGTCAAAGAGCGATCGTATATTGGAAAAAACTTAGTCCAGATAAAGTCGATAAATCTGATGATAATCCATAAGCCTGGCACTAGTCCATAAATCCCTACTCGGCCTCACACAGTCACAATTGTGCAATGATGCAAAAGTCAGAAAGAACACAGGCCACTGGGTGCAAGGTCATGTGGATCCAACGGCAGTGGAAACATCCCAGCACTGGCGTGTGGCTCCTTCAGCTCTCAGAATGTGGCTCCTCAAGTGGAAGGTGCAGCAGAGTGCGCGTCTCTTGACGGTCTACATATACTTGTCATATAGCTTGTCAGTAGGAAGATGCATGGAGAGACAGTGGGAAAGCAGCGTTCAGAGAACCACTTAGCTCAGTTGTCCTCCAATCAATCTTGATTGACAGGCTAAAGTCCACCTCTTCACCCTTCATACTCTCAAGTAGACACAAGATTATGTAACTACCACACGTGCCCCACTGTTCCTGGAGAAAGGTAGCATGCTTAGAAACAAAGGAAGGTTTTCAAGACTTGAAATATTAGCTCAAGCTTAGCAATGGTGTGGGGAGGATGTACAATCAAGCAGTTCTCCATTCTGTAGTACATAGAGTTACTATGCATTGGTATAGACTTGACAACACCTAACTGCAGAACAATCCCTATAAGGTTTTCTACAGGGAGTTCTGGTGGCATAGGGCTTACATGATGAGCTTCTAACTACAATGTCAGCAGTTTGAAACCACTAGTATCTCTGAGGGAGAAAGATAAAATTTTCTATTCCTGTGAGGCTGCAGTCATAGAAACTTCTAGGAATCGTTTTACCTTGTCCTCTAGGATATTTATGACATGGCATGAGTATACCTCTACCATCTATCTCTGTATCTATTTGGAAAACTCAGAGTCTATATAAAGCAGTATAACTCACTGCCTTTCCAATGCAGTGATAGCACTATATTGTCACATTAAAATTTCCCTATTGATGTGGGTTGGAACTCTATATATAATAGAGCATAATAAACATGAATCAGTCTTATTTAGTTGACTCAATTAACATTTGAAAAAATATGTGAGTCATGGCAGATGAACTATGTGTAAAACTCATGAAGAAAAAATAATTGTTTTCATTGACATTCATGAAGTAGTTGTATTTAATGTGTGGTTTTTTTTTTTTTTTGGTTTGGCTGTTTGTTTTTTTTTAAAGCAGCTGTGTACAAATCATCATATATCAATGGCCACAGGGAAGCATTGTCAACATCTGGAGATTTTATTAAGCAAATATGAACAGCTACTATTTGATTGCTCTTTCCCAAATCAGAGATTAAATAATAGTCCATCAGACACCTGCTGCATAGATTCATCAGAGCAGACTATCCTCTTTAGCAAAAATAAAGTAGCATCTTCCCTGCCTTCTCCAGCACTAAACTTGTCAGTGTGTGTGTATGTGTATGTGTGTGTGACTATAACTGAAATTAGAAGAAAAGAATACTGACATTTTCTTCATTGCTTAGATGGGAAGCAGATTATATGAAAATGTGATTATTGCCTCATAATAGATTTATCTATTTTTTCTGTAAGTTTTGGATGCTTTATGTTGTTTTTCAAAATCATTTTCCTGGAAGCTCTTACATGGATCTTACATTCTATAGTTCAAGCACATCAAGCAGTATTGCACAATTGCTAGCACAGTCAATTTCAAAAAAAATTTTTTCTTCTCAAACTCATTTACTCACCACCCACCTCATCCCAGGAAACCTAACTAGCTGTATTTTTGTGGCATATTACAACATCCACTATATCCATTCAGAGAAAATTCAGCTGCTCACTTTCCTCCAGATGGATTAAACAGTCTATCAATTCTATCTATTCTATCATCAATTCTATCAGCTGAGCTCCCTGCCTCCCACAAACTTTCCATTCCCTTAGGAAACCATTACTCCTGTTACTGTTTTTGAAGGGGCAACTATGTTGGTTTTCATATATGGAATGATCTTAATTATACAAATGAACATACACATGATTAATGAGGTAAAACAAATAAAAAACATAACTATTGGGAGGAACACTAAAGAAATAAAGCATATTTATGTGTTTCATCTTTATGTTCTTTTTAAGGAGCCCTGGTCAGACAGAACTTTGTTTTCTAGCTGTAATGTTGGTGGTTCAAATCCACCAATCAATTCTGGAGAGAAAGGTATACACTCTGCACCAATAAAATGCCATAAGCTCAGAGGGCTTGCATAGGAATGCTCTGAGTCAGAATTGACATGTTGCCTGTGAGTTTTGTCTTATTTGTCTTTTTTAAAGTGTCCTCTAGTTCCCATGCTGACTCCCACCCACTATCATGACCCCAATTCTACCACATAAATCCAGCTAGACCAGGTGATGTACAGTGAAGTTGGAAACATGGGAAACTTAGGATAGATGATCCATCAAGATTAGTAATGGGAGTGGTAATAACAGGAGGGTGGAGAGATGGAGGAATAGAAAGGGAGAACCAACTTCAGGGATCTATCTACACATAGCCTCCTCTTTGGGGCAAGGACAACAGGGAAGTGAATGTTGGGACACACTGTACAGTATACAGGATGAAAAAATAATTTGCAAATTACTAAGGGTTCAAGGGGAAGGGGAGGAGGAAGGGTAATATAGGAAGCTGATAATGGGGGGCCTGGAGGGAGGGAGAATGTTTTGAGAGTGATGATGGCAATGGGTGTGTAAAAGTGGCCTGCATACAACTGATTTTGATAGGGATTGTGATGGGAGTTGTATGGGCCCCCCAGTAAAACGATTCATTAAAAAAAGGGGGGGAGGGGAAAGGGGAGGTTTTGTTGTTGTTGTTGTTGTTGTTTTTTAAAGAGGAACTTGTACCAAGGGCTCATGTGGAAAATGTTGGGAAATGTATGTGGAAACATGTGCAAATGTGCTTGATACAAATGATGTACTGAATGTTGTAGTAGCTGTAAGAGCCCCCAATAAAATTAAAAAGTAAATAAATAAAATAACTATGAAAAAAAAGTGTCCTTGAAGAGCCCTGGTGCCATCGTGGTTATGTGTTGGACTGCAATCTGCAGTGTTGGCAGTTCTAAACCCAAGTTGGATTACATTAGTATTTTTAGGGTTAGGGTTAGAATGTACTGCTTTGGGAAAATGAATGTACTGCCTTGGGAAACTATACTGTCTGAGAACTCTCTAAAGTGTTGCAGAGCAAGAAAATCACTTTGTTAACTAATTGAGCCTAATTCAACCTGTGGGTTTCTTTTTCTTTATTGAGGATCATTTTTTGAGGACTCTTACAACTCTATTACATTCCATACATCAATTCTATCAGGCGTATTTGCATGTTTCCATCATTCTTTTATAGACATTTACTTTCTATTTAGCCCCTGAAACTAGCTCATTTTCCCCTTCCCCACCCTACCCTTATGAGCCTTTGACAGATTAAAAGTTATTATTATTTATATATCTCACTCTGACTGCAGTCTCCATTCTCCCATGGTTTCTGTTGTCCTTCCTTCTGGATGGGGTGTTTGTGGCTATGTGTCTATCATTAGGATGGGTTCTCCTTCCTTCCTTCCTCTTTCCACCCCTGCTCCTTACCCTTCTGCTCTCACTATTTCCATTCATGTTCCTGGATTCCATGTGTCCTGAGCTGTTATATACCTTTAGACATGCTCCAGTCTAGTTCTAAGCGAGAAGCAGCCCTGGGGTCATGATGGTGAGGGTTGAGGAACCCTCAAGGAACCAGAGGAGCATTGTGCGTTTCTTCACCAGCTTCTCAAAAGCACCAGCAGCTACTAGGGAAGGAAGGGAAGGATTTCGGCCCTTGTAAAGAGCTATAGTTTCAGAAACCCAGAGGGAGAGTTCTACCCTGTCCTATAGGATTTCAATGAGTGAGCATTGACTCTATAGCAGTGAGTTTGGTTTCATTATTATGTGTGTGTGTTTATATTCCCCCAAGAGACAACAAAACACAGTGTTCTTCTTTCAGGATGTTGCCTCCTCTTAGTTTAAAACTCTATACCAACAATATGGAGAAGCTAGCTCTATTTTGCTGCTGTATTTGGAGCTTAAATCTGGTTCATCACAACTCAAAACTCACTGCCTTCAAAGTAGCTCCAACTCACAGCATTCTGATTCATTGACCTCCGGTTATATTGTCTGTTAATCTCATAGGTCATAAGAGGACCGTTTACTCCTTCCTGGTGTGAACCATTTATTGATATAAATAACTTTCAATATACCCACACATCCAAGATTTACTGGTTTGAGCTCTCTCTGTAAAACCCACCTTAACTCACAAACTATGGTCTTCTCAATCTCCTCATGAGCTTGTGAAAGGCACATGATGAACAAGGAAAACAAGAGAGGAATTGGTACAGGTAAGCGTAGTGTCAGTGACCAATATTGAAATTTCCATGGGATGACAGAAGAACAGAAAACAAAGAGCTGTCATGGAAAAATTACAGTCGGAATATTCATTAGAAACAAGGATAGTGAGATGGTCTCACCTGCTTTGGACACAGTTTCTGGAGAGACAATTCACTGGAAAAAGACGCCATGTTTGGTAAAGTACGTCAACGAATTCAAGGAATACCCTCAGGGAGATGAATTGGCTCAACAGCTGGAACAATGGGCTCAGATGTCACAGAATTGTGACGATGATACAGGACTCAACAGTGATTTGTTCACTGTACATAGGATCAGTGTAGGTTATGAGGTGTTTCAGTGGCAACCAACCTCAAACATGTGTTTCCAGGAATAGAAGCAAGGGGATTTTGAGAATTTTTAGACAATTATGTTGGGAACGTATGGCCCAAGTGACCTGGCAGTTAGCTGCTGATAGAAGGCCTGTTTCTTCAGATTCACCAAATGGTAGCACAAAAGGCGTATAGCTGCAACCATCCCAAACTTTGAAAAGATAAGAAATGGATAGGTGACCACCATATGCCATATAAGCAATATGGAGGTGATAAAATTACTTTGATTATCATTCAATAGATACGTTAGGTCATAAGAGCTTTTAAAGTATATTTACACCATAGTATGTTCATCATTTAGGCTTGTTTTCAGGTAATGTAAATGAGTCAATTCTGGCCTGGAAGAGGGAAATTGTTTTCCTATAAAAAATATCTTGCATGAAAAGTTGCTAGAACAATATCAGTATATTCACCATGCTCTTATATCACTTGTCTGTTTATTGAACATTATAAAGTAACTGTGAAAGAAAATTAGAAGAAGAAATGGCACAGCACAGATCCACCTCCTGTCTTTCATAAGAAAGCAAATATCCCTTGAAATTCCTTCACCAGGCCTTGAAATGGGGTTCAAAGGCACATGAAGCCCAGTGTAATGAAATTTAGACATAGAAATAGATTTGGAAGTGACTATTCCACCAACCAATCAACAATGGGATATTTGTCTTCTAATGCTACAATATATAAAACCCTGTCAGCAATCCCTTTCAAGCAACTATATCATCATCAGCATATACTTTTTGATCTCTTAATGACAATTAACAAATGTAATTAATTAAATTGTACCCTCCACGCCCCCCTGTAAAATATGCACCGGTATCCTATTCTCTATATCTATGAACTCTCGGGTCTTAGATTTCCTTTGTTATGCTAATGAAACCATAGCGGAGTAGGTTATGTCTCAATTCTAATTTTGAGATATAAGATGAACATATCAGACACACAGAAAATAACACACAAAAGAGGGAAATATGCATGTTACTCAGAAAGCCCTAAGAAAACCAGGAACAAATGGGTATAGAACTCAGACAGAAGTATCTTCCCCAAGAGGTGGCAGAGAGAGAGAATTCTTCTATAGTTGACCCCTTGAATCTTGACTTGTATAATTCTTAACTATGAGAATGGTCTCATCTACTTATTTGTGTCACAACAGACCTGGGAAATAAAGGCACCAACCACATTAGTTGATTTCATTCTGACCAATTATGTCAAGATAGAAAACTTTATATAGACTTGTTTTCTTTGAGTATATTAATATGGACTTACAGAATCATGAACAAAATGCAAAGAATTTAAGTATACATTTCCCTTATTCTCTATCTTTAAGAAGATATGCTAATATAAAACAGATGCTCATACACAATTTCAGATTTATCTGGTAGATATATCCCAGGGTGTATCTAAGTGATCTATTCAAAAGTCTCTATGTATATTATCTAAAAGATGCTAGTCAAAGAGATTAGACTTCCATCAAGTAGAGTTCGCACTTTCAATACCAGAGAATTGAACCTGGTGAACTTTCAAGGTCTCTTCTAAAGATATTGTCAAGTTTGTTTGACTGTAGTCTCAGGACTTGCTTATATCCACATGAGGTCAATGCCTCCTCCCTCTTATTAATTTCCCTGCCATCTGTGCTGCCAGATGTAGTGAGAACAGGGAGACATTCCACTCAAGGGAAGAAAAGGCAACTCCACCCAACTGTTTGGGGTCTGCCTCACATGGACTGTTTTCTTTGTTCCAGGAGGCTTTTGCTCTCAATAACAGAAACAAAACTCTGAATATACAGTGCATTGAAAAATAGCCACTTGATGAGTAATATATGTATGTACCTATATATAGATATACATATAAATGGATAATATGTATATATTTCTTGTAAAATAATCTGGAAGTAATTTCTGGTAGAAATATACTAAGCTACTGTTCAGATATCAGAGATGAAATTCACTCATAATAGGAAATTCATAGGAACGTAGGTGGTGGAATGTCAGAGACTGACAACATTTTACTTTAAGGATATAAAAGGCATCTTAAATTTTTGCTATTCATTCCTGAAGCAAATTTTTGAATTATGAAAAATCCATAGAATGTAAAAAATAGTGACACTCTGTGCTAATGATCTAAAAATAATCTTAGCCATTGCTACTGCCCTTGAACAAATTTTCTTAATCACTTGGAACTCATTTTTTTTCTTTTATCCAAATCATCTTATTAGGACATAATATAAACATCATACCATTTAATCATTCAGTCATAGCAAGCAAGGTTGTACACATCTACCACAATCATTTTCAAATATTTTCTTCCTTCTTGTACTCCTTGATATCAGACCCCAAAGAGCCCTTTCCTCCCCTACCACACCCCGATTCTAGTTATTGTCTCTATTGATTAATGCAACCTGGGTTTCATCAAGGGAAAAATATAGAAAAATGCATAACAGGGAGTCAAGAACACTAATAATAATAGCAAAATGTAACAGATAAGTACAATCTGGAACATCAACTTTAAAAAACAGATAAAGCTCAAAGTGTATTCAAAGAGAGATCAAATGTCAAGCTTTTAACTCTTCAAATCATATTTGTTGTTTTTATCTCCTATAATTGTCTCTCCAACACTCTCTGTCTGGTAGCAAGGTTATTCCCGTTCCTCACTTATGGTCAAAGGGGCATCTGTGGAGACCTTATTCCCTGTGTAAATCCTGGGACTCTATTTTGGGCTTCCACTGTTATCTATTGGCTTCTATAAATCAGAATTTTATCATTTAAATTCTCATTTATTTATTTGATTTCCTAGTAATTTGTATTTGATACACATATCTTTCCATAGTTCAAGCACATCAAATAGAATTGTATAATTTATACCAAAGCTTCCACCCATTCTTGTCTATGTTTTGTGGACTACTTGATATCGTCTCCCTTTATCCCCTCAGTCCCTTACCACCGTACCCTTATTCTACTTGCTGTACCTATAAGTTGATCAATCCTTGGTTTCATATACCAAAAAATGGGAAAACACATATCACAACTTCAAGAGGGTACCCTCCAATGACATAACACTTCTGAGACACATCCTAATATGAACAAACAAAAACCAAGCAAAGCAATGCAAGTCAAAAATACAGAAAAATTTGGAAACCAGATCAGACCCAGCATGCATCATAGGAGGGATCTACAGATATGGTATTAACCATTCAACTCAGATTTATTCCCTTGATCTATATTCATCTCTCAAAATCAGTGTGTTTAGTAAACACTTTCCTCCTATCCCTCAATTGTAGATAGAGGGAATTTTCCAGAGACATATTTCCTCCCAATTTAGAGTCTGATACTAATCCCTCATTAAACTTCACATCATATGGTTTACAATTCTTGGGTGACTGATGATGGTGTGATTCTTCCAGGTGGACTTAGTTGATATCTCACCTAGATGACTGATTATTTGGAAGTCAGCCTTAAAGAGCCCAGACACTATTTGGGGGGGTGGTCACTACTGCCCTCTGGTGGTCGTGGGAGCTACCCAGCCTTGCTCCCAGAAAGCTGCTGCTGGATTTGAAGCACCAAGCCAATGGGACAAAGTCCTGCACTCAACCACTACACCACCTGTGCTCAGCGCCCCCAGACACTATTTTATCTGATAATCAGGAATAAGCTAAATTCATTTCAGATCATACAAACATTGTCAATTCAAGTCTATTCCAGTTTTGCCTGATTAGTCACACTCAACTAGTTTAAATCTGTTTGAAGTCTTGACAGATACTGAGGGGTGCAAAGGTATGCAAAGTATTCGTGTCTTGCATAGAAGCAGTACTTTGCCATTCCAGAGATTGTGATAGATAGCTCTGTGATTTTAACTACTTACTATGATATTTTAGTTACTTTAATAAATGTAGGCAATTTTATCAACTAAATTGAAAATGCTTTTATTAAAGTTAAAAGTCACTTCCTTGTATATCATGTGAATACCAACAAGTTCTAGTAGTAAATCTATTTTAGGATTTAAATTCCTAAAATTACCCTGGTGTGCCCAAAGATTACACATTTTAATCTACCAACTATGGAATAATACCCACTCATGGCCATCAAGTCAACCCTATTACACAGATACCGTGCATGCAATTTTCAAGGCCTGAAAACTTTATGGAAGCTGATAGCTACATCTCTTTTTGGTGGGGTGGCTGTTGGATTTGAATGACTAGCATTGAATTTAACTGTCCAATTCTTATTCAAAAGTACCACAGGGTCCATTGGAGTAATAATAATCATAAAACCTTATTATTATATAATTTTGCTTTAATGTTGATGTATGGCAATTAACAAGGGCTTTCTTATGAAGGACTTCTGGATGGATGTTAATGATTCTGTCAGTGACCAAGTTTGCTGACCATTTGCACACAGATATTAGTTCAGTCTAATCTTTCACTGTCTTCAATTGGCATGGATCTTAGAATGATACTTGACCTATCAAATCTCTCATTCCCTTCAGTTGAGATCTGCCAGCAATGTAGTCAGTTATCTTAGAGTTCTATCATTCAATCATAAAAATAGAATATTTTATATTTTATAGATTTTGATTTTGGAATTAAATTAAATATGTTTTGCTAATGTAAGGTCCAGAACAAAATCATACCAATGTGAATGAGCGGGAGTGCAGAGAGGAGATCCAAAATCAATCTGTAGCCAATTGGACATTCCTTTACAGAAGGGTCAAAAGGAAGAGACATGCCAGTCAGGCTGAAGTATAACACAAATGAAACATACAACTTGCCTCTAGTTCTTTGATGCTTTCTCCCCACACACATGATCATGGCCTCAATTCTACCTTACAAATCTGACTAGACAAGAACATCTATACTGCTACAGATAAGAGCTTACAAGACAGAAAAACCAAGGCAGATAATCCCCTGGGGACCAATAATGAGAATAGAAATACCAGGAGGGGAAGAGGAAAATGGGAGGAGAGAGGGGAATCAGTAACAAAGATTGATATATAACCCCCTCTTAGGGGGACGAACAACAGAAAAGTGGGTGATGGGATACAGCAGATGAAATAAGGTATGAAAATAATAATTTTTAATTTATTGAAGGTCCATGAGGTAGGAAGGTGTTGGAAGGGAGGAAAAAATGAGGACCTGATATCAAGGGCTGTAGTAGATAGAAAAATGATTTGAAGATGATAATGGCAACTATGTACAAATGTGCTTGACACAATGGATGCATGTGCGGATTGTGATGAGAGGTAGGAGCCCCCAGTGAAAGTACTTAATAACAAAAAATGTTCTGCCATTGCTAAATGCCATAGAGTCAGCTGTGACTATGTACCACTGAATGAAGTGGTTGTACCTGTACCAAGCAAATCGTGGTTGTTATGTTTAGTCCATTGTTGCAGTATATCAAACCATATTCTGTCTTTATTTCTAAGTTTCTAGTCTCTTCTGACAACAATCCCAAAGTACATGAAACTAAGTCTCCCCTTTCTGGCTTCTAAAGAACATTCTGACAATCATCTCTCCAACAAAGATTTGTCTGTTCTGTCAACAACCCACAGCACTTTCTTTACCAAGGACATCATTCAGACATTTAGATCTTCTCTGTCCCTTCCTTATTGTGCAGCGTTTCCATGCACATGAAGCGCATGAACATACCATGGTTTCAGCCGCTTGTGGACACACGTGTTTGCCATTTAGACAAAGAAGCTCTATCCTTAAAGTGACTTAAAGGTATACCTTAAAGGTATACTGCTTCAATGAGGAATTCAGTTGCAACATTAACTGACATTAAGACAAAGATGTCCCTTGGGTTCATCTATAGAAAACAGTAGTGTTACGTCTTAGAAGGAAGTTCAAAATGATATTCCTCAGTTTGCCTTTAATGATCTTTTACTCTTCTTTGGATTTCTCCTTCCACTCTTTGTATTACTCTGTCAACTTTTCATCAGAAGGTTCTTAAATAAATTAAAATGGGTTGCATGCTTTAGAAAAACTCAGAGACTCACTTAGAAAAATATCTTTATCTTCGAAATCTGCAAAGCTCTACTACTGTGGTATACCAAAGAGAATGGCATAATCACTTTAAAAGAAAACTATGGTGATGTTAAACATGAGTATTGAGGTTGATAGTTTCATAATGACAGCTGTGATTACATTTGACCATTTATTAGTATATTGGATTTTATAATTTTCATGCTTTCATGCTGGAATAAAAAAAATCTGAAGCACGCTTATTGGATAAAACATAGGGCATGTATCTCAAGATGTACAGCATGCTATATATATATATCATACCAAAAAGAAGTAGGCCAGAAAACCCACAAAATATGAAGCAAACTTTACCTTAAATGCACTTATTGCACATTAAAGGAACTAACATCGTCCTTTGGACTTAAAGCTGTAAAGAAGAAGAAGAAGAAGAAGAAGACTGCAATCCTAAGGTCATGGAATACGAAATCATTGGATTTCAATTCAAACCTCTTTACCCATTAATAGGCAAATTAAGACTCCCACATATTTTATACTTTCCTATTGTCTTAACTTTCAAAGGCATGTTTAGCTCTGTAAACTCCATCCTTACATAGTGGATGCTTGTCAGATAACTTTCTAGTCTGTGCCTAAACCATGTTGTTTTCTTAAACAAGATTCATTCACATTTCTAAAATGTATAAAGTAATATCTCTGATAAGGTAGTCTAAAGAGCTTTTCCAAATACCAATATTCCTCTTTCTAGATAATTTTCTAAATTCTGTCCCAGCGGGTAATTTAATGGTACTATTATTAGAATTCTTAAAGGCCTCATGGAGATCACTTAGAGTATCCCTTACAAGCAAACTGATAATGCTGACACTAAAGTCAAAGAAGGATTTGCACCTTTGATATGAGTGGATTTTAAGCTGGCACTCAACTGTAAGCCCTAACCTAGGAGGGATCAGGTCTCATAAAGTGTTCCTGCTGAGTATTTACCCTCATGAAGAGGTCACTGAAGAAAAGGGTGCTATAACAAAGTTTGGTGGAAAAATAGATGATGCCCAGCTATTAATAGAGGCATCTTGAAAGCTTCTCTTAAAAAATGTAATCATCTGGTGCTGAGCCCCAGTGGCGTAGTGGTTGTGCACAGAATTGCGGCCCACTGGGTTGGAGGTTCAAATCCAGCAGCAAGGTTGGGCCTCCTATTCCCACCACCAGAGAGGGCAGTACTCCCCCCCCCCAAAAAAAAGATGTAATCATCTGAGTGAGGTAAACGCTAAGCCCACAGGAAAGAAACATATTATTCGGTGGAATTCAAGTATTATAATTGCTAAAAATCCAACACCAGAGGAGGAAAATATATTAGAATTTAAATACAGAGCCGCTAGTTTGTGGAAAGGCTAAGGATGACAGTGAAAGCCTAAAAATTCATTTGCCAAGACCACATGAGGAATAAGTCTGCATTAAATTCATTCAAACCCCAAACCAGAAATGTGGAAAACCTTGATTAGAGACAGAGCACATCAGTAAGTGAATTATTTAAAATATAGCTAGGTTAAAATTTAACAGCTTATCAATTGTTTTCTCTTTTATTCCTCTCTTAATACATTCTGGTTTTTTATTGCTTTCTGATTTCTTTTAGATTGAAAAAAAAATAATTTAACCAATGACACTGAACAAGCTGTGTAGAAAATGCTAAATTGAAACCTAATCTACTGTGTAAACTTTCAATGAAAACACATTGAAACTCTATTTAAATATATACATATATAGAGAGAGAATATGTAAATACCTACAGGTTCATGTTAAAAACTCAGAGAATCATTACTGCAGTATCTCTATTGGTAATGTAAATCAGAGTTTCTCTAGTATTTGTCTGGACATTAAATTTATTTTTAAACATATATCACATATATTTTCTGGCAAAACCACCTCTAAAATATCTAAATCACAGACCCACTTTATCGACTCCTCATCCTTCTCTTTTCAAATTGCTCTAGACTAATGCATAGACCAGGAACACATAAACTTAGAACAAATCCAGCAGCCATCTGTAGTCGGTGGAGCTGAAAAACAGATGAATGGATATAAGAAATTGATAAATAACTCAGATGGCATAACAAATTGGTGAGGAAAGGAGATGCTCTTTAAGAGGCAGTGAGAGAAGTTGGCTTTAATATTTCAAACTTCATATCATATCAATTATAGGTGGCAAGCACTATAATTACCATAAAAATTACACCAAAAGTTTCCAAATAACTTGCAATTAATGTGAAATTCCTTAAATAATACTACAAAGTAAATGTTTATTGATTAAATAAACATTATATTTCACATTAAAATTTTATTCAATAAACTAAGTCATATGCATATGTAGAACGCTCAAACATAAAAAGATATTTAAAATTCTTTGAACCAACTGATTATTTATATTTAGAATTTATAAAATAATAATAATAATACTAAAATTACAGTAGCATCCAAATAGAAATGTGGCCAAGATATATAAAAGCAAAAATTTAAAGAGGAAAAAACAGATCACAAGATATTATAGAAGATACCAAATGACAAGAATATATGAAATGAGACAGGAGAGGCAAACTTAAAATTGGCCCTGAAAAAACAATTTTAACAAACATTTTGCTTTTTTCCTAATATTGCATAAGTTGAATCTTTCCTCTGGGAGCTAAAGATGGTATGACCTAAATCTGTTCAATTACAGGTTTTACTGATCTGGACAATCTTTCAGCAAAGTTTCACAAGTTAAAAGTGGTTACAGAACAGATTTTCATTGTCTATTTTTAAAAAGACATGCACATTTTCAAGTGGAGCTGGATTGGGATTATTCAACATGACACCATGCCCTAGTTTAAAGAATTTGATAATTAAAATGCTCCTGAGCCTTCTAGTGGGTCTGCAAGTGCACCTGCAAGAGAGACAGTCAGAGTTTTGTATTTTCATTTCAGCAGTCCAACATCTCTCAAATCTCCCATAAATTCAAATAATGCTGGTGCATTACTTTACAACATCTGGTGCTAGTGGCAAGTTACAGTGTGAAGTAGCACTCAGAGATTTGGAAAAGAGATTGTGTATAAATGTGCCCCTCATCCTTGTGTTTTCATTGTAAAGAGGTACAAGACTTAATAGTCCAGGATAATATATATCTTGAATATATCTTTGTGTGTATACATGGGTACAGACACAGTAAAATGAACTAGAATAGCACTTGCAATGAGTCTGATTGAATAGATTAAAGTATGACATTCCAGTAGGCTCTACAGGAACAATGAAATTGATTTGATATGATTCATAGACTTCATGAATGCCCTGAAAGGCATATATGAATATTAATATTGGAAGGCCTAGAATTCTTAGAAAAACAAAGTTTGATATATAATAAAGAAGATTAGAGTGGCATTACGGAAGTCATAAATTTATTTATTTTTTATTAATTTTAGGAATCTTCTATTATATCTTTCTTAATACCTCAATTCTGATTGGTATTGTTTCCATCCCTCTTGGAAACCTTCCTTTCTTCTGGCTATAAGTTAAAATATTTTATGTGCTATGTTTGAATAAACTATACTCAAAAGGAAGTATTAAATGTTACTAGTCACATTTTGACCATTTAGATAGTCAGCATATTAAGTTATATGTTATAGATATAATAATTTAATTTTATAAAAAAAACAAGTGAGCATCAAAAATAACTGAAATCTTTTTCAGACCTAAGAATTAGATTAAAAAACACTTTGTCGCCTTCAAATTACTCTCCATTACATTTAATATATCTGTCAAATCTGGGATCCCATTCTTGGAAACCTTTTTCAAACTCATCTGTTTTGATGGTTGACAGTATCTCCCTCCTTTTTTTCTTCACCTCTTCTAATCACTATCAGTACATGTCTCTCTTCATTCATGGAAACCAAAAACAGTGGCACAGAGTGAAGGTGTGGGGGGCAAAAGAAATGTGCAGTTCGCTTTTCTGCCTCAAACTGGAACACTGAGAAGGCTGTGTGAGCAGGTGCATTGTTGTGGTGGCATAACCGGCCCCACTGTTCACAACAAAACAAGCCCTTTTTGTCCCATACTGCTGTGCTTTTACTTCAGAACTTTCAAAATCAAAGGTTTGGTGACATGGTGAAATGAACTCCAAGTGCACTACTAGTTAATATGTTCATTCCTGCAGGAAGTTGATTGACATCCAAAACGAAGTTTGTCCTCAGTCAACATTTCACCTTCTGTGAAATGAGTAAATCACTCATGCATTTGAGTTTTTCCCATAGTGTTGTCCTTGAAAGCTATATTCAGCATCACAATAGTTTCTGTATTATTTTTCTGAGCAGGAAAAACAAAATTTCACAGCTGCATGCAGTTTTCTTAAATTGGTCATCACAAAAAAATGACCTAGTTATAACTTCCAAATCTGGCTAGATCAGAGAACACACATTGGTATAGATATGAGCTCTGGACACATGGAATTCAGGAGAGATAAGGCCCTCAGGAGCAGTTGTGGGGGTAAGGGATGGTCAGGGATAGGGAAGAGGAAGAAATGGAGAACCCAGCACAAGGTTGGCTATATAGCTCCTACCCCCAAAGGATATGGATAGCAGAAATGTGGGTAAAGGGAGGCAACAGACAGTATAAAATAAGAAATAACAATAACAATATATCACAATGATGGGAGGATGTGAGAGTGGGGGATAAAAAGAGGATCCTATACCGAGGGCAGAAGGAAAAAATGTTTTCGAAATGATGATGGCAGCACATGTTCAAATATGCTTGACACAATTGATGTATGGAATGTTATGAGCTGAAAGAGCCCCCCCCCAATAAAATGATTTAAAAATAGAACACATTTAAATGGAGCATAATGAAAATCAAATGATAGGGTAATAAATTTTGACTTCATTTCATCTACAACAATCCACTTCCAGTCATTCTGTATGAAAGCAAAGTTATTCACCTCTCTGATCTATGGACAAAGAAGAATCCCCTGGGCTTAATTCAAGTGTTGTTCCCATACCATTTTATTTTGTTTTCCTTGAACTAGGACAACACTAAAATGGGTGAAAATAGAGATAAAATGGTAACATATTTTTTGACCTAACTGTATTTGCCATAATTGATTTTTACAATACTCTCTGACTGATAATAGGCAATTCATGTCTTTCAACTATGATCAAAGGGTTTTCAGCAGAGGTTTAATCCATGTGTGAACCTTGCAAGTGGATTTTGGCTTTCCAACACCATCCTTAGCCTTCTGCTAACCAGGTGTTAACAATTAAAACTCTAATACCATTTCCTCCTTTCTATTTGGATTTTGTTATTTATAATCACTGGAGTACATAGGTTGATGTGCTGCTTCCATATGGATTTAGTTGCTGCTTCAGATTGGTAAATCTTCAAAAACACACATGCTATTTTCTCTGATAGCTGGGCACCATCTATGATCTTCACAACACTTTTCTATAAAACACATATCCTCAGTGATCTCTTCATGAGGGTGAACATCAATCAAGGCCATTTCATATGAACTACTTGCTCTTAGATTGGGGCTAGCTTTAAGTACAATCTCAAAATCCATTCACACATCGGTAGTTTATGTATGTCTCTGGTTCACCTAAGAGTCATCCCTGAAGTTCTATGTTAGAGAGCAATAAGAATCATCCCACTGGGGCGTCCATCACCTCCACTGCCATGGAGTCAATGCTGACTGAATGTGACCCTCTAGCGCAGAGGAGAACTGCCCTTGTGAGATGCTGAGTCTGGAAACGTTCACAGGAATAGAAAGGCTTACCTTTTCCCTGTTGAGTTGGCTGGCGGTTTTGAACTGCTGACCTGGCAGTCAACAGCTGAGTAGCAAGTAGGCATTGATAGTGCAAATAGTTTAGCCAATTGTATAGGATTGAAAACACTACTGAGAAAAGGAATTGCACAATTAGGCCAATTATGAACCACAATCCATGAATCATTGACTTGTGCAAATTAAACTCTTAAATGACTGGATATTATCTACACAAACAATGGGGGTTTGTTATAGGGAACATATTCCAATAATATTCATTCACAATTTGAGAGCCACATCTAAATTAACATGCCATAATGAAGCAAGGATGCCATCACAAGAGTAAGTTTATTGTAGTTCCAGGCCATCATTCATTGGGCACCCTCCCAGCAAGAGATTTGAACTAAATCTGCCAGTTCTTTGACCTTCCGCTAAGTGTCATCTGCATCTTCTCACACTATGGTATATTAGCCTTATATCTGAGGTAAATCTCAGTTCACTTTGTGGGGTTTCAACCTCAAATTCTTTAGGTGTGGCCTCTGAAGGATATTGTGCTTTGCTAATGAACAGAGTCTAAAGTTCCAGTAATTTATTCTCACAATTTTTATAATTTTATTAAATATACACATATATGTAAATATATGTATGTAGAACTTACTTTTACTTTTAGTTACATTTCATTCATTTCCAGAGTTACTCAGGAGAGAACCTTTTCCCAATCTTTGCAAGCACTTCGCAAATTTTTAATATAATTCATATATTTAGTCACAATCTTCATTCTGTCCTATTTTTGTGATCAAGTTTTTTTTCAATATACATTCATTAAGAAGTATTCTCTGTGCTAAGATGTTCAAGGGTATTTGAAAAATGTTTGTCAGGTGGTCATAAGTGCAGCATCACATAAAAAAACTTTTACTTATCAAAATATTAGCTATAATTTACCTATGTATCATTTTTATCATCTATTTCTTGGACAATTTTGGTCATTAAACAGTCCTTCTATGTTTTCTTCTCCACAATATTATATAATTAAAATCATTCAGTGTAAATTATTTCATTTGGTCAATGCACTGAAGCTTATCTGAGTCACTTTGTGACACCATACTTGTACATTCCATTCCTGAAATATATCTATTGTGCATATATAACACCTTCTGTGTTGCTACATTTAGCAATAGAAGATTATCGTGCTTGTCCTTGTTTGGGACAGTTATAACTAAAGCTGCTCGATACATTAAGGCACAGTATTTTGGTTAAAGAAAAATTTCTAATTTAATGGTTGAAACAGCAGAGTGACAACTCTGCTTAGAAACCACCTAGCTTCCAAGGACGCTGATGTAGTTCACATATGCCTACCGACAGTGAAAGCGAGTCCCTAAGACTCTGCATATATGTCAGTCATCAGAATAATCAGAGGTTTTTCATTATTGTGTGGTTTTTTGCTTTTTCTAATTTCTGTTATTCTATTCAATGTAAAATTACATCTCACTGCTGGTTTCACTTGCAATTCTCGAATGACAAATGCTGTTGAGCATCTTTCCATGTTTACTAACTTATCTATAATCTCTGATGAGTTGCCTTTCAAGATGGTTTGCATACACTTTATTAGTTTGTTTTTTTTCCTTACTCTTGGATTTTATGCTTTGGACATAAAGTTAATAAATAGATTAGATTTAATTATGCAATAATAAATACAGATTAAATACTGTTAGATGTATGATTTTCAAATATTTTCTCCCAATCTGCTTTTGTCTTTTCATTTTTATCAATATCTTATTAGGGCATCAGTAGTATATTAAATAGTCTTATCAGTTTTCTTCTAATAAATGGTGCTTTAGATATTGTATTTAAAATGTGCTACTCAGTCAAGGATACCTAGATTTTATCCTATTGTAGACTTTTATAATTTTGAATTTACCTTGAAATTTATGTTGTGCTTTTTTGAGTTTGGTTTGGTTAAAAATGTAAATCTTTGTCTAGATTTGCTTTGCTTTATAAGTAGGGTGTGTTCAAGCAAGATTAGTTGAAGAAACTATCCATTACTAGTATTGCTATTTTTATGTGTGTATAGATGTGTGCATATATATATATACAAACACACAATGTATGCATGTGCATGCACACATGTATGAAGAAATATCAAGAGTTTCATGGAAAATGGAAATAAAAGATGATGGAATTTTCCCAAATATATTATATAGTATTTTTAAGAGTCTATTAATCAGGGAATGTGGATCATGTGAAGAAGAATGTTGCATCAATATCTGAAGAAGGGATATAAATTACTGATGACTCCCAGGACACACAGTTTAGCTTGCTGAGAGTGAGGAAGACTTTGAAGTACTGGCTTATGATGTGTGAGAATATTGCAGACCAGTTTGGATTACAACACAAGATAAAGAACATAAAAATCCTCACAACTGGTCCAAAAGTTTACATCATGATAAACAAAGAAAATATTGAAGTTGTCAAGCATTTGATCTTCCTTGAATCCACAACCAGTGCTCCTGGAAGTTGTCATGAAGAGACCAAAGGACATTGCATTGGGTTGTCTGCTGCCCAAGATCTCTTTAAAGTGTTAAAAAGCAAGGATATTACTTTGCGGACTAAGGTGTACCTGACCAAAGTCATGGCATTTTCAATTGCCTCATATGCATGTGAAAGTAGTACATCAAATAAGGAAGACCAAAGAAGAATCCATGCATTTGAATTATGGTGCAGGTGAAGAACACTGAAAGTACCATGGAAAGTCAGAACAACCAAATCTGACATGAAGGGGGTTCAGCTTTGCAATCTGAATGGTGAGACTTCATGTCATGTTCTTTGGACATGTTATCCAGAGACATCCAATCCCTGTAGGAGGACATCATGTTGGCAGATTAGGAGGGCGATGAAAAAGAAGAAGGCTTTGCACGAGATGGATTGATACAGTGGATGCAACAATGGGCTCAGAACAAATGAGGATGACTTAAAACCTGGTGGTGTTTCCTTCTTTTATACATAGGGTCAGCATGTATTGGGACCAGCTCCAATGCACCTAACAACAACAACATTAATGCTTAGGAAGCCCTGATGGTGTAAGTCGGCTAAGCATTGAGCTCCTTGTGAGCTGTTCAAACCCATCCATAACTATGTCTTAGAAAAATGAAACTGTGTTCCTATAAAAATTTAAAGCCTTCAAAACCCAACGGGAGCATTCTACATCGCCCTGTAGATACTTAATGTGTCAGAATTGACTCGTGACAATGGGAGGTTAAATGTTTTGAGGAATTTAGTAATCACTTGATCTGGTACTTTCATTTTGGGAGGTGAGTTTTATTTTAATATCTGACATGATCTTTGTTGTATTATCAAATGTGTTTTTTTCTGAAATCAATACAGGATGGCATATCTTTATTCTAACATATCAGAGTGGGATTTTCATGGGAGGCATATAGTTGTATTTTTTTATCTATTTATTTATATACTTATTTACAAGCAAGAAATGGTTCCTAATTTTTTCAGTCATTGCTGCTAGCTATAGTTGGTTAATTTCTTCTTCTTTTTTTTCGATAGTCCACCATATTTTGTTTCTTTACTTCTCTAATCATTTTATTGGGGGCTCTTAGAGTTCTTATAATAGTCCATACATCTATTGCATCAAGCTTATTTGTACATATGTTGCCATCATAATTTCCAAAATATTTATTACTTGAGTTTTTGGTATAGCTCTTCTTTTTTCCCCTCCCTCTCTCTCCCACCTTCATGAATCATGGATCAATTATATTTTGTTATTAATTCATAACTTATACGGTCCTTGGTCTCCCTTCACCCACATTTCTGTTATCTACCCCCCTTTGGGGGAGGGGGCTATAAAGTGATCAGATTTTAAGCGGGACACTATTGACTGGGTCGGGGGAGGGGTTCTTGATTAAAAATTTGGTTTACATGGAGCAACAAAAATGTTCATAGAATGCAAAATTAGTATTGTAGTATACTTATTTTATTTTTAAAATGCCGCGGGACTTTGTTAAATTATTAAAAAGCGGGATGTCTGGACACCTTACCCTATACTCATGATATCACTACTCCCACAACTGTTCCTGAGGGGTATATTTGTCCTGAATTCTGTGTGTTGAGAGCTCAAATCTGTACCAATGTGTGTTCTCTGGTCTCGCCAGATTTGGAAGGTAGAACTGGGTCAGGTTAGTGAGGGGGAGGAAGCATTCAGGAACAAGAGGAAAAGATGTGTGTTTCGTCAGTGTTATATTGTACCTTGATTGAATCATCTCTTCCTTCTAACCGTTCTGTTGGGGATATCCAATTGTTTACAGATGAGCTTTTGGTCTCCACATTGAAACCCCTCATTTACACCAGTAGAGTTTTTTTTGTTTGGGATTTTTTGTTTTTGTTTGCTTGCTTGTTTGGGGGGGCATCACTGCCCTTTATTGGTGGAAGTAGGAGGCCCAGCCTTGCTGCTGGAATTGAACCTCCAACCCAGTGGGCCGCACTCCCGCGCACAACCACTACACCACCGGGGCTCAGCCCCTTGGGATTTTTTGATCCCTGATCCCATCAATGCCTCATGAACACACTGGCTGGTGTGCTTCTTTTATATGAGCTTATTTGCTTCACTGTTGGATGGCTGCTTGTTTAACTTCAAGTTGCAGGTTCCAGACCCTATATCTTTTGATAGCCATTCACTTTATCCACCACATTTGCTTTTGCACGTGTTTTGCCTTTGGTGAAAAGGAGTATAAGGCTACTATAACAAAGTGTTCTTGTGTCAAGAGTGGCTTTGAGTAGAAATCCAAGATCTATCTGCTATCTTAATACTTAGCATATAAATATATGCATATTGGTCTTTATCAGTCCATTAAAATTAGTATATTTACATGTACTTGAGAAGAATGGAGGATGAGCATGATAGTGGGATAGGAGGACAATAAAAGGAAGTAGAGGAAATAAATAGTAGACAAAATCTATTTATAGAGGTATAGCTATAGGCGTGCATATATGTAAGTTGCTTCTTTTCTGTCCCTTAATACAATCTTGGACCAGTCCCTTAACTTTTAATTAATTAGTTACTTGTTTTACATTCCATTAGGAGTTCTTACAGACAATATTACAATCCATAGTTCCATTGGCTTAAGCATAATTCTACAATTACTGCCATCATTTTCAATACATTTTCTTTCTTCTTGAACTCATCACATCAGCTCGCTTTTATTCCTTTCCTCCCCCACCCTACCACCCCCGTGGACACTTACTATATACATATGTAATATATTGTATTATATAATATATATGTTATTGATGCCATATATTACACCATCCAGTGCATCCATTCACCTACTATTCTGCTGCATATTACAATGGAATAGAATTATATATTCATCATTGCTATAAGTCCCACCCCGTCTCTTTGCACTCCCATTTATGGGGAGTTTATCTATCCTGGATTTTGTGCATCAGGATATCCTGACTGTACAAGTGTGTATACATAGGTCTAGCAAGATTAGTAGGGCAAAACTAAGCCATAAGAGAGGGGGAGGAAGTATTATAGAACTAGAGCAGTGGTTTTCAACCTTCTGAATGCCACAGCCCCAAATATAAAATTATTCTTATTGCAACTTCATGGCTATAATTTTGCTACTGTTATGAATATTGATGTAAATATCTGATATGCAGGATATATTTTCATTGTTACAAATTGAACATAATGAAAACATGGTGATTTATCACAAACAAATGCATTTATATATTGTGAAATATTTATTTCTAATTAAAAATCAATGAAATTTTGTCTTGAAGCATAGCGTAACATGGGTAACAGTCTTCCCCCGGGGTACTCCTATGTGGGCATGTCTGCATGTGGGTGAACCAGCCTGAAGATAGATAGAGGAATGGACTCTCATTTCCTAAGTCCATCAGAAATATGTCTTTCGATGGTCTTAGACAATCCATGTGAAAGGGTTTTTCTACCCACAAAGTTGTCGCAACCTACCGCTGAATTGGAGGCTAATTGTGCATTTCATTAGTGCTGTACTGCACCCAGAATATTGTCTGACAACCTCTGAATATCACTCACACTGAAAGTGACTGTGTATTTTGAATAACTGTCATATCTATATCGGTTTTTGGAGCATTGCAAGTCTTTGTTTCGTAAATACTTTATCTTTGTCTGCTTCAGTCATTTTCATTGAGAATTTTGTGTTATTGTAATAATTCCAACTTATTTCTCTTTTTAAGATACATATAAATGCTATATTATGTTATGTTTTACTAGATCACATTTATTTGTTTTGCTTGTCTGTGTGTAAGTATGAGCACAGTTACCCTTCATTACTATAATAAAAGGTCACAGACTAGTTGAATTAGAAAGCACAAAAGCGTATTCTTTCCTATTTCTGGAAGAAAGACTCTGAAGTCCTGACATCTTTGGGACTTGTTTTCTCCAAAGACTCTAAGAATTGTCAACCACATCTTCCAGTGTGTGGTGGATGCCAGTCTTTCTTTACGTGTGTCCACAATACTCCATCCACCTTCACAGAGCATTCTTCTGTGAGGACATGATGGCTACAGAGTCCCTCGGCATCACTTTGGAATGCATACATGTCAGTATGGTTAGGATTCATTTCAATGAGTCAGAATAAGAGCTTCCTCACTATATGGCAAAATTTATTAAACTGCTGGTGGATAAAGTAAAATTTACTCTTCTGCCAGATAATGTAATTATCACTCTTGCCATATAAAGTAATAAAATGTAGGGGTTAAAAGTGTAAAAAATACTTTGGTGTCTATTCTTTAGCTTACCAAAATAGCCAAGAGTTCATATTGGTATTTCTAAATCCATAACTCAAATCAAATATATTCCTAAGGAATTATCTTTGCTTATCCAGATTCTGAGTACAAGGAAGTAGTTTTTTTTCTAAATAATCTATTCATAATTGTTTTTATAATCTTTGTATTAATCCAAATGTTAAGTAACAAAAGCTTAATATCAGATATTACAAATTTCAACCAGGTTTATTACACTCTCAGAGATGTGATAGAAACTTTGAGTCTGTATGATTTAAATTATAGTCCAAGAAAAACCATGAAAATTGTAATAACAGATGACCAAGTGGATTATATATCTTTGCCTTAGATATATATTAATATATTGATAGAGCAAAGTTTTGGAAATGAATAATGCATCAACAGAATAACTCTTCGATATAAAATAATCTTCAGTAAAATAATTTTAATCTCTTTTTCCCTTCAGTTATACAACTGAATACATGTGACTTTGCTACACGAAACAGAATGTTACACATTAAATTGCCGTGGTGTAAGTATTGAGGTGCATGTGAATAATTTTGTATATAGTATTTTGCAGAAATGCACAAAGATGTATTACTTATACTAAACAAGTGTCTGGTAGCAGTACTGTATCCATTCAAGGACTGCTAAGAAAAGGGAGAAGGAAAAAGAAAGCATAGAACCCAATAAGTGAACCCTGCTGTGTGCTGGGATAGCACCACATATGGTCTTCCAGCTAAACGCCCCACAACAGAAGGCAGCATTGTATGCCCTAGGGCATTCTTAACAATTAGATTATAATAGTACATGGAAAGTATGGAAAGAACTCTTCTGTGTGACCCAGACAAACCAATGGTCAAATATTGCATATTTTCTAAATGACCTCCCAGTAAAGGTAGCTTTGTAGAACTCTACTCACCAAAGGACATTTTCTAAAGCCAAAGAATTGACAAAACAAATGACATCCCTAACTCTGAGAAATTTGTATTACACTCCTTTGAGAACAGCCATTTCTTGGCACAAATTTTATTATAACATAGAGAACAAAGGCAAGTATTTGTTGATAAAAATGTGCAAAGTATCTGAAAAATTTGATGAAAAATTAATTGACAAATAATTACAATTATAATATTAAATTACTTGAAAATAAATTTGGGAGAACATATAAAGTTGAAGCAAAGACAGATCTGTCAGATAAGAAACTTTCAAGTTTTTAATTTAACAAATGATAGATATGTATTGTTAAATTATGTTAATGTTTTAATGATATGCTGTGTTATGTATAATTTATAACTTTGGTAGCAAAAATGCATTAATGCAGGCGTCTTGATTAGATCATTCTCAAGTAAGAAATCTGAAAATATTAAATTAAATTAATTTATTTACTCAATGAACTTACATATCATGAAATTACAAGGTAGCTATATTTTGGGGGACACACAGGAAGATAAAAGTGTTTTTCCTTTATGAATATACCTATATTCTCAATAGTTTTAGTATCATCATGAATTCATAAGTAAACAGTGCCTGAATATATTTTCATAAGCTGCATTACACTTGATTAAGACATTTCCTCACACTTCCTGTGTTCCTACACAAAATGTGTCTGGCCTCTCATGAATATGTTTGAAGCAGAAATATAAGACTGTTATAATGAGACTTAACAGATTTAACTCATAAGTGCCTTTTTAATTCAAAGATTACAATGTTGGATGCATTAATTTTATAGGGTTTTGTTTTGATGAGAATCCCATTTTGCCACTAATTCTATATTAATCTTTTATGAGGCGTTAGCATTGGATAGTATAGAGATTTATGGTAAGCTAAAAATGACACTAAAACACTCCAGTCTACTTCATTGTAAATTATAAGCTTTGTTTCTAATAGAATTAACTGAAAGCCAAATAAAATAACTTAACCTTTTTACATAATCCTTAATATCTATGCAAAGATCAATGAGAAGACAAGTACTGCATCACAATCATGATTTTGAATCCTACTCATAATGCAAAGGGATTAGGGAAGTAGAAATTATATTCTTATAGTAAGTGAGGAAAAGAAGTCAAAAGAGTGGCTGCAGTAAGTGGCACAAATATGGCCTAAATGACCTCTTCTGACTTCTCGATTAACAAGAGACAGGACCAGGTGTGTCTCTAACCTTCGTCCATCTTACCTACTTTGACACCAACCATTCCTTCCTTGGAACTCTGTCTATACTAGGTTCAATAATTCACCAAATGACCACAAAGAACACACAGAAAATAGTCACATATTCTTACTCAGAGTGACCCTTTAGGGCAGGGTACATTGCCCCTATGAGTTTCTATAACTCTTTATGGGAATAAAAGCCCCAATATTTCTGCAGAGCATCTGGTGTTTTCAAACGTGTGTTAGACAAGGTTTGCTAGAGAAACAAAACCAGGATGTATATGATATGGATAGATAGATATATAAAGCATGAAGGAATCTAATAGCTAATTAGTCCACACAGTGGTACAGAGGGTTCCATTGAACTTAAGTCTGGAAACAGTTAATATCCTGGAAGTCCTTTAAGTCGTGAAGGCTGTTGGATCCAAGGTCAAGGAAGCAGACTCCTGAGTTTTCTGACGAGCAATGCAGACAGTCTGACCACAGGCAGCACACAGTAGAGTGGGTCACCAACAGTCAGCCAGATGACAGCATCTGACAGTCGCCAACTCACGCAGTGTATACACCAGCAGTGTGGTGAAACAGGTCTCAGAGGAACCTCAAGCCCTAGCAATACAGTCCACGGTTTGGGTGTCCCACAGGCAGTGTGGCTTGCAAGTTGAGGCAGAGAACTAGCTAAGGCAGCCACACGCTCCACTAATTGCCCGAGCAAGAGGAGACAGGCGAAGATTGCCGAGGCATTTTATCTCTTTGTCCCCCAACGAAACTGCTACCTTACAAACCCCATATGTTCTTACTATAAAGTGATCAGACGTCCTGCTTTTGGTGGGACAATCCTGATTTTAAACAATTTTTCCTGCATCCTGTGGCATTTTTAAAAAGTCCAAATTTGGGGGGAAAATGCACGTCAAGCTAGGGAACAGCCAGAGAACAGGAAGGGAATATAACCCCCCCCCCCCCACCTCATTAATGATGTCCCGCTTTTGTCAAAATCTTGTCACTTATTGGCCGGCTTGGCACAATAAACCTACCAATCACAGACCTTTGGGCCTGATAGCCAAATGTAACCACTATTCCACCACGTATCCACAGGCATATTAAGTCACTAAAAATCAAGGTCCGTAAACAATAAGGATGCAGAAACTGGTCCACACCAGCACCTCTCCTCAGTCAGCAACCTCTCTGCTCTTCAGCCTCTCAACAAGTGGCTTCTTAGCATTGGTATCCAAGTTGTTGTCTTAGCCCAAGTCTTTGTGTGTCAACATCCCCCAGACCACAACTTTGTTCTTTCCTATCATCTCCATGAGAATTCTGCTGGTGTAATCATTAAATGTTGGGCTACTAAGAGCCAAGTTATCAGTTTAAAAAATCAGCATTTCAGTAGGAAAAAGACATAGCTTTCTACTCTCCTAAAGAGTGTCAAAGACCCACGGGGGCAGTTCTACCCTGTGGTAGACTCAAATTGGTGGAAGTGAGTTTGGTTTATGGTAAGGTGACCAGACATCCCACTTTTTTACACTCGCCTGGTGTCCCATGGCATTTTAAAATTAAAATAAATATATTACAATACTATTTTTGCATTCTATGAAAATTTTTCTTGCTCCATATAAACCCAATTTTTAATCAGGAACACCCCACCCTGCCCCCAGGTGTCCCACTTAACATCTGTTCCCTTTATCAGGTGTTCCTAATCTCTGTTCCACAATCTGGTGTCTCTGGTCTTGGGCTCCACCACCTCATTCAGAGATCTGGAGAGTGTTCTTCAGATAGATCTTGGGTTTCTCTCTTTGATCTTGCTTCAAAAATGATTAAAACTTTTTTACATCCAGGGACAGAGAGGCAAAACTGACCAACAATCTCTATGAATGTTGCACACAGTCTATTGACACAGTCCCATCCAATCACTTGGTGGGAGCTACAGAGATGTGTTTGGGCAAGCTACTTAAGAAATTTCATTCCATCACAGTGGCAGATTATTCATAATCATTCAATCAAATAATATACATAGTAATAGATGGTTACACATGGTCACAAACTTCATATTTCACTATATGTATTCCAGAATAATATTTATTTGTCTTAATAGAATGGCTTTTAAACCTTTTAAAGGTTTGCATATGCCCATGACATGAAATAACTTATAAGGAAATGTGTTGTTCATTTTCTCCATGCATTTCAGTGTCACATGGGAACCTTCTAGTCAAAAGTGGTGGGGCACTCAATTTAAAAGCTTCTTTGAAATATATTCAAAAATATTAATAATGCAATTTCATAGTGCATTTTTAGCTTTCTTATAGATCTCTTACAGGAAAAAGGAAATTTTTAGCATGGCTCTTTTTCTTTGGAAGCGAGCATCTGGTAGCACTTTCTGATCCTTGTCAGAAATAACAATAAGGCTTTGATGACTTTTAAGTTTGTCATTGCAATTTTATTATATATTTCTCCTCTCTCCTATCAGAAGGAGTTAGCATTAATCGCATTAGTCATAAGTAAAATGTGATTTAGTAAGTCAGAACATCTAGCAGCTATATTGTGAGCTGTTTGTGTAAATATTCAATAGTGAGACACCATTTCAATCTTTCCAGAGTTTGTAAGATGTAGGTATGACTGTCTCTGCTTTGATGATAATGAAGATGAAGCATAAAAGTAGAGCAAAGCTTACAAAATAGCCAGAGGTAGGAATAGGATTACTCTCCAGACCTCTCTGGCACCAAATAGATCATCCCTTTCCCCTAAAACTGTGTTTTTTAAACTGGTCTTGCAGTTGGAAAGTTCATCTAGAGAGCAAGGGAAATTTGAAGTCATGATATCTTACACAGTATGCTAAGGACAGAAATATTTTTCTAAAAAAAAAATACTACTGTAGACTGACATCTAAATCCTTGTTTCTGGATGCAATTTAATATGGTCACTTCTGATAAATCAATCTAATGTTACTTTAATTAAACCACATCAAAGTAAGATGCGTCCCAAACCTAATCAATTCTGAGTTAAATGAAAAGTAGCTTGGCATATTTCATAAACCATCCCCCTTGGGCAAAAGGCGAATCTGTTGATAGCAACTTTGTTTTAGTCAATGGTATAGAATTTTAACATTGAGGAAAGAACTTTATACATGTGTGGGTACCTTCTTGCATTTATACCAACACTGAAGTTAGTGCTTAAGACACTATAGAAGTTATCAACATCTTTAGCCAGAAATTGATCAAACATGAAATCAAGATGTGGTCATAATTGTAAAGATTTGAATTAAAAACTTGGACAGGGCTGAGCCCCGGTGGCGTAAGTGGTTGAGTGCGGGACTGCGGCCCATGTGCTTGGCGGTTCAAATCCAGCAGCAGCTCTCCAGGAGCAGCACTTAGTAGCTCCCACAACCACCAGAGGACAGTGGTGCCCCCCCCCAAAAAAAAAAACAAACTTTGACACAGAGAGAAAGGGACCATAGTTGAAAATTGCTTTAAAGATAGAACCAAAGATATATAATTTATATAGAGTTTTGCCAGACCAATGACACTTTCATTGAAAATGTCTTTTTTGAGCAATATAAATGGAGAGCATATACTTGAACTTCACTAGAACAACTGCAAAAAAATCAAATTGACTACATCTTTGAAAAGAGACAATGGAAAAACTTGATATCATCAACAAATCATCAATTGCTTATATACAAGTTTATGTTAAAGTCAAAGAAAATTAAAACAAGTACAGAGGATCCAACTTATAATCATGAATATATCATATATGATTATATAGACCATCTCAAGAACCATTTGCGTCATTTAGCACTGATGACAAAAGACCTGGTAATTTGTGGGATGACATCAATAATTTCATACACAAAGAAAGTAAAAGGTAATTTAAAAGACAAGAAAGAAAAGACCAGAACTTACTCTTGATCACAGAGTAGCTAACACAAATGGAAGAAATGATGAAGTCAAAGAGCTGAAAATGTTTTCAGTGATCAACTGAAGAGATAAAATAAGTATTATGATGAACTGGGCAAAGAAACAAAGCAAGAACACACTATCTCAAGCATATCTCAAGCTGAAATAATAGAAGAAAATAGTCATACCTAGAGTTGAAATGTTGTAAGAGAGCATAGACAAATAGTTAATGATGCCGGAATCATAAAAAGGGAGACATAATGAATACACAGTCATTGTATTAAACAGAATAAGTTGACCAACATTCATCCAAGAAATAATATAAGATAAAGTACCAATGTCATCAGATAGAGAAGTACAAACTTCACTGACAGTATTAGGAAAAAAAACATGGCTCTATGAATTGGTGTAATACCAGCTAAGGTATTTTGATAAGCTCATGAAACACTAGAAGTGTTTATCCCTCTATGCCAAGAAATAGGAAAAACAGCTACCTTGCCACTTTCCTGGCTGTAAGAGAAACATTTTTCTACCCATCCCTGAGATAGACAAACAGAATATGGAAATTATCAAATAATATCCTTAATATCACATAGAGTAAAATAATTCAATAGGCTTGCAGCAACTCTGTCAACTCTCTCCATTGATAGAGAGTTGTCAGAAATAAAGGCTAGATCCCCAAAACCACACGAAACCAAGAATTCAATTTCTTAAGTCAGATAGATCATATTCTAATGCAGAGAATACCTGAAAGATGCTTATTTCTGTTTACGAGGCAAAACCATTTGACTGCGTGGGTCATAACAAACTGGAAAAAAGTAAATCTCCAGTGAGGGGAATGTAAATTTCAGAAAACTTCATTATATTCATGGAGAACTTGTACTTGAACAAAGAGGAAGTCGTTCAAACAACACAAGGAAATACTGTAGGATTTAAAATCAGGAAAGGTCTGTGCCAGTGTTGTATTATTTCACCACACTTATGTAATCTGTTTTCTGTGTTCCTAATATGAACATCTGACATGTACAGAACATGGCATCAGGATTGGAGGAAGACTTATTTACAACTTGTCATCTGCAAATGGCACGACCGTGCTTGCTGAGAGCAGTAAGAACCTGAAAGAACTCGCTAGTGAAAATCAAAGCCTTCAGTCTTCAGGGCAGATTGCAGTTTACCTAGAGAAAAACCAAGATATTTACAACAGTACCAAAAGACCAATGTCATGATAATGTAGAAAATATTAATATTAATGTTAATATTAATGTCAAGAATTTAGTTTTATTTGACTATGTAAGCAATGTTCATGGAAAGAGCAGTTCAAATATCAAAGGCAACATTGAATTGGGAAAATATGCTGTACAGGCAGGCCTTCTTTAAAGTGTTTAAGAGCATAGATGTCACTTTGAGGACTAAGGTACCTCTGATGAAAATCTTGGTATTTTCACTTGCCTCATGTTCATGAGAAAGTTGGTAGTAAAAAAGCAAAGTCTAAGAAGAATTAATGGATTTGAATTATATTTTTACTGAAGAAAAATACTGTGTGGTTCTAGTAGTACAAATAAATCTGCCTTCAAAGATTACAGCCAGAATTATTCCTCAGAAGCCAGGATGGGGAGACTTAGCTTCATGTACTTTTGCCATGTTAGCTGGAGCAACTTGTCTCCTGAAAAGAACATCATGCTCAGCAAACAAGAGTGTCAGAGAACACCAGAAAGATCCTGAAAGAAAGGGATTTACACAGTGACTGTAACAAAAAGTTCAAGCATAACAAGATAACACAGGACCAGGCAGTGTTCTGTTTTGTTGTACTCTGAGTATGTCATGACTCAGAACAGAGAGGAGGACAGCTAATAGCAATCTCCCTTAAATGTACCTTTTTCAAGAATACAACCAAATAAATAATACAGGAAAAAAAAACTCTTTCTATACTATTCTGGTTTCTTCTCTAGAGTTGTCAATTTTATTGAAAAATAATTTATTTTCTTATTAAGTAGTAGCTGTTCTTTTTGAAAATGTGCTGGATGTGAGGTTTTTATTCTTAGCAATTGAAAAGATTAAAGCATAGTCATTAATTATTTTGGCAAGTGAATAAGAACGCCTTTAGAAATGGCATTTTTAACATGCTAGACAATTGAAGTAATATAAAGATTGCACTGGCATTAAAAAATAAGTTGAGAAGATTTATAACCTTAAAGGCTTTCACAAAAACTTCATAAGCATTGTGAAATCTGACGGAATTCTGATCCTTAAGATATTAATGTCATTTTGGTTATGGGGCAAATCATTAAACATTTGTACATTTGTACCTAAGTTAATATAAATAAAAACATGCTAGTCTAAGGATTGCCATCTGCAAAACCTTCCACAACTTTTCCAATTTTTTGACAAAGATTTTCTTTAGGCGATAACTGATCTATCGGCAAATGTTCATATTTCCATCTTCTACATATGCAGGTTGAGCATCCCCAAACCCTCCACAGATATTGTTAGCTGCATTTATTGCTGACTTTTCAACACCATCATATTCATGGTGACCTTGTCTGTATTTTAAAAATGAAATGTTTCTGTTCCAGTCCCATACTTTTTAACTACAACCTCATAAAATTTTAATAATTGCCCCTTAATTATCACAATAAGAGCTAATTATTCCCCTTTGGCTAGTTTCACCTCTCATTAAGAATCATCTCTTTACTCCCAAACCAGAGTAAGACCTTAAAAATGTAAACAGGATTATGCCATTCCTCTAGTCAAACGCATGCAAAAATTGCATTGGAATATTATTCACTAAAATGTGTGCAGCATTTGCAATGACCTCCAGAACTTGGTTGGTCCTAAAATCAGGTGTTTTTCTTTCTCTGTTGGTTCCACTTACCCAGGCCTCAAAACGCAAACTGTGGTGTTTTTTCTGATGGAATGCTTTTCCAGGAAGGCACACCTGATTCTCCTGATCACCTTTTTGAGTCACTACTGAAATGGTCTTATTAGAAAAATGTTATTTGTACTTCTACCACCAGAGGGCAGTGATGCCCCCCCCAAAAAAAGAAAAATGTTATTTGATTTGACCTTCTCAAACTATTCCTTCCCTGTTATCCCCTTTACCCTTCTTTGTCTTTATTGTACTTATTTTCAGCTGGCAGTGCACACAAACACACAGTAGTTTTTCCATATCTTTGTCTAAATGTAGATAAGTATAGACATGCATAAGAATATATTCATGATATATTCATGCTTTAGTAAATTAAATAGTTAAAATATTTCTGTTATACATCTATCATTTTCTTACCAGTAAGTTCTCTGACATTTGAATTTACGAGAACTTTGTCAACATTTTCAAGTGGTACTCTAGATGGCCTGAGGTTTACTCAGGTCTAAGACCAGACCGAGGACGACTCTGCATGATCCCTGAAATGTTAGCTCAGTGACCCCAGCTCTGGCCAGGGCACAAGAGGGTAGGGACCTCCAAAGTAAGGGAGGCATTCTCCCATTTCATTAGGCCACAAGCGGGTCCAGATGATATTCGTTGATGCTGAAATCACATTGCCATTTTCTTATTCAAGAAAGTATTGTCTTTTGAGTAAAAGTTTGCACAAAAAATTATTTCCCATGTAATAATGCATGCACAAATTGTTCTGTGGCATTTGTTGCTGTCCTTTCAGTGTCTCAGCACAGTCCACCCTCCTCTTTATTAAGAATGGTGTCCTTTTCCAGACTGGTCCCTCCTGACAACATGTCTAAGGTATGTGAAGTAAAGGCATGCCATCCTTACCTCTAAAGAGCATTTAGCCTATAATTCTTCCAAAGTAAATCTGTTCTCCATGGTATTTTCAATAACCTTTCCCATCGTACAATTTAAATGCATCAATTATTCCGGAGTATTCCTTATTCACTGTTCAACGTTCACATGACAATGCCTCTACTGAAAGGATACCAGAATTAGAGTTCTATCTCTCTTTGACCAAGAGAAAGACTTACTCTGTGAGACCTAGAGGCAAAGTTGCAGAATTTCATTAGTAGCCCAAGGAGGAAAAATCCATAACAGTCTACTCAACATATTTTATCCTTCACCCACACACAGATGCCAAAGCTCTTTGAGTATTTCTGCTGGGAAAATGAAATTCCAGTATTGTGTGTGCAAGACTCCAGGAACCACAGTACAATAATGCTCTGTTCTCAAAGGCTAGGTACAGTCCATACATATACATTGGTTCTCAATTGATGAAAATTATATATATATATACATATATATATAAAACGTAAAAGCAACTTAAAGACTTCATTAAGAGACAGTCTTTTAGACAGTCTCTGAACTCCCCTCCCTCAAGGGTCCCTCTGGCCTTTGTTTCTGATCCCTGGCCCTACTTTTGCTTTCTCCCTCTGTATCAACATGATGACTTGGTTCAGGCACCCTTTTGTCTTCAACAAAGTGTGTTTGCTTTTCAGCACTCTAAAGAATCCGTGTGTGCAGATTTCTTCAATGCAATATTTCTTTTGATTTATTGACTGCTGCCTCCAGTAACTTTGACTGTGGATATATATGAAATAAAATATTTGGCAACTTTGATCTCTTCCCCATTTATCACCATGGTGCATTGGTCCAATTGTGAGAATTTTGGTTTTCTTTCTGCTGTTTGACCTACTGCCACCAAGTCAGTCCCAGCATACAGTGACTATGTGTGGAACAAAGCACAACACTCCCTAGACTTGTCTAATCCTCACAAGTATTAAGCTTGAGTCCATTGTTGCACCCACGATGTCATTTATCTTGTGGAAATATTTCCACCCCTTGGTTGACCCTGTACTTTTCCAGGTATGGTGTTCTTCTCCAGTTTCTAGTCCCTCCTCGTGACATGTGCAAAGTACATGAGAAGTCTTGACACCCTGATGAGCATTCACACTCTACTTTTTTCAAGACGTTTCTGTATATTCGTCTTGAATCCACTGCAGATTCAACACTATTTGCCAAAAAACAGTGAGTCAATGGTGTCAATTTCTTTCTGCTCTTTCATATTTATTACCCAACCTGCAAACTTAATGAGGTGAGGGAATGTCCCACGGCCTGAGTTAGACTTCCCATCGTCTTCAAAGTGATAGCTTTTTTCTTCAACGTTTTAAAAGGGACTTTTGCAGCCCTTTCCCATAATGCTACAAGCCATTGATAGCTGAGTGCTGATTCTGAATCCCAGTAAAATGAATCTGGGTGACTTCAATCTTTTCTTTGTTTAGTATGGTCTAATTTGCTGGCACAGCTGTGAAGATTTCTTGTTTCTTTTTTTTTTTTTATTTCTTATTTCTTCACATTGAGCTCTAATCCATCCCAAAAGCTATAGTTTTGTGTTTTCATCATTGAGGACTTCAATTCCTCTTGACCTTCAGCAAATAAGTCTAGGATATCCAGGTGCTTGTATGTAAGTTCAGACAGCACTCAGAAATTATTTGGGTGTGAGATTATAGGTTGGTGGAGATTGGATGAGGACCCTAATATTTCCTACTAATCATTTGGTAGAGGGGTATGTGGTACTTATCAGGTTGTGGCTAGTGTTATTTATGAGACATTGTGTCTTTCAGACTAGTGACTTGAGAAGGGTGAAAGTGGTTTCCTCCCTCAGTGATCCCTAACCACAGCTTCAAGGATCTTTCGCTGACTGATACCACCAACCATGTGGTCAGCTGAAGATGTTGGTGACTAATACTGTTCCTATTTCCTGACCCTCTCTCCTCCTGGGATGTACCTTCCTTCACTTTGTGTCCTTAGATCCAGTTCATATTTTGGTCATTTTGTTTTGTTCCAGGATTTTCTACACAGTATCTCTGGCTCATATTGGGGAAACCATAAATTTGTTTCCTGTATTCCTCAGCACAAAACGCTACTGGGATTACTGGTAGTGCATTGATAGTCTGTAAGCCTTCTCCTTTGCTGTCTTAATTTAATTAATTCTTCATTTTGATGTTTCATCTTCCTACTTCTTGTTCTGGATTCCCTGTTGTCTGTATATGTTTCATTTACCTTCTGAGCTCTTTGCTTTAAGGAAGTATGGTAGTTACATAATCTGGTGTCAATTGGAGTGGATTATGAGTGAATGGATGGAGTCTGGCCTATCAATTAAGATATGGTGATGAGGCCTCTGTGTGGGCATGGTCTTGAGAATTTTGGAAACTTGGGTTGTTCCTCCTTGGAGGTAGAAGATATCTCTCTCTCTCTCTCTCTCTCTCTCTCTCTCTCTCTCTCTCTCTCTCCCCTCACTCCCTGAGAAGACTCAGGCATAGGCTGGAGTTAGCAGGACAAGGGGCAAAGGGATACCCAGAATTGCTGAAAACACTTCAAGGACCCTCTTAGAGGCCAGGCCTCCCATTCCCATTGGGTGCCCTTCAAGCTTAGATGCAAGGATCTGGCCATTGCAGATAACATTGAACATGGTTGCTTAGATTTGTATCTACAGATCACAAAGTTGTGGTGAACAATTCCACAGCTACTCCTTCCCCACTGTTCATCTGGACAGTACATCTTCATGCGTCTGCAGCTGGAGATGCATGAACCTTACCCTGGAGTTCTGAAATAAACGTCTGAAACTGTTTTCTATCTTTGTCTTCTCTCTCTCTCTCTCTTTCTCTCTCTCTCTCTCTCCCCCTGTCTGTCTCTCTCTAGCTGTTGTCATATCAACCTTACAATGCTCTACTGACAAGTCACATGGCACTCTGCCCTGGGAGCTGGAAAAGCCACATGAACCTACCCTGATGCAACCAGACCTCTGGAGCCGGAGAAGCCACACAGTGATCCCAGCCAGTGCTGAGATGCCTATACCACTGGATCTAGATGACTTCCAACCAACCCACTGGCCTGTGAGCTTCCTACATTTGGCATCACTGCCTGTTTCATGAGGCTTAAGAGGACTTTATAGATTGGTATCAGAAATATGGCCTAATATTGGACTTGAGGACTTGATATGGACTGCGCTGAGATTTTTTCTCAATATCCAACTGTTCTTGTAGATAAAGCTATTTTATATGTATATGAGCTGGAATCTCTTGAGCTGGAGATTCTATGACCCTTTATTCTGGCTTACTTTAGTGACCTGCCTTGCTTCTCGCTGCCAGCTGCTTTATGATACTGCCAGTAGATTCCATGAGCATGGCCTATTGCCACACTGGATTGGCTCTGAAGAGATTCTTTGATTTGAAGCAATGCTATGTGTGGTGTCATGCCAGTGGATGAGGCATTCTGTAAGTCCATTAATGGTAGTTTTTCTAGAAGCACTGTGTGCAGAAGCAGCAAATCCAAATCCAGAGTAGATGCTTATTCCAGTAAGAACAAAATGCTGCTCCCTCTGTGATGGAAGTGTTTCTATTTAATCAACCTGCCATTAAGCTTCTAGTTGATTTTCCTGAGGAATGTTCCCATATCTTGGACATAATGTTGGTTTCTGCTGTTGGCAGATGGGGCACTCAGCAGTGAAAATGGACGAATCAGACTTGGTGAGTGGAAGTTCATGTTGCTGCACCCATGCATAAACCCTATCTCTGCCAGCATGTCCATTTTGTTCATGTGTGCATTGGGTGATATGCATTGGGTGATAAAAGAAGTGACAGAGGAAAGAGGAGGACCACCCTCCCCAGTGAGTGTCATCCACTTGATTATTAAAGTCTTCCTCTTCAGAGGATTCACTTGAGACAGGATTGCCTTTACTTTCTTGGCCCATTTAGAGAGATCCATCCATATACCTCTTCCCCACACCTCCTTGTCATCACTCAGTACAGTGATGCCTTTCCTGACCTGTTGAACCAAAGGCATGACAAGTACAAAGTAGCCAGGGGTCATTCTCAGCTGCAAGTTCAGTGGAATCCATGGTGTTCCCAGGTGGAATAGTTCCTTTCTTCAGGATCAGGATATCCAGGCCTGAAGTACATAGGGTTGCTGGGACAGGAAGCAAACATGCTTCAAGCAGATCATTAAGAATAACAGGGAGTGTGAGCGAGCCCTGGTGGCTTATTGGTAGTTTGCGGGACTGCAGCCCACAGGGTTGACAGTTCAAATCCAGCAGCAAGGCTGGGCTTGCTACTCCCACCAGGGCAGTGATGCCACACACAAAAAAAGGAGAAAAAAAAGAATAATAGTGAGTGGTGCCACTCCAGCTTCTGCTGCTTGGTTCTTGGACCCATGAATTCTGGCTATTGGTAGCTCAGCACCATTTATAGGCCACTGGTTTAGAATGTATACAGGTTCCTGGAGAACACTGCCCCAGCCCCCTTGTTCTCTGCCTCAATTTACAAGCTCCACTCTCCGTGGAATACCTAACCTGTGGACTGTGGTGCTATAATTTGAGATTCCTTCAAGACCTGCTTCATCACACTACTGGAATATACATCTCTTGAGCTGGGGACTGTTGGACTCTGTCACCTGGCTGACTGTTGGTGATCTGCCTTGCTGCTTGCTGCCTGTGACCAGGTAGCCTGAATTGCTCTACAGAGGACTACCCAATGACCCTCGAGACTTGAAGAACTACCAGTGTATTAGCTTTCTCATAGAAATGAGTTGCACTGAGCCTTTTGTACTGCTTTATATGTTATTTGTTTCTTATGCTATCTCTCTATCTATATAAATATCTATATAATTATTAATGTCCTGGTTTTGTTTCTCTAGAGAACCCTGTCTAGAACAATTGGTACCAGGATTGGATGATGTTTAGATATTCTTACTAAAGTGAAGAATAAACTGTTTCATTTGCCCCCAACAACCAAGCAAGCGGCACAACACCTAGTGAGCCTCTTCAGATTTGGGAGGCAACATACCCCTCACTTGGGTGTTATACTTCCACCTATTTATCCAGTGACATGAAAGGTCTCCAATTTTGAGTGGGGCCCCAAACAAGAAAAGGTAGATCCACACTGGTCTAGTCATCAAAGAGCAAGAAACAAGAAAGGTGAAGCTCTCTGAGCCATTTAATCTCTCTACCATCCCATATGTGTTCATTGACCGTGGTGGCATAATAGACTTACCTATCACAGGGATCTAAAATAGTTATGTCATTTATTGAAGCAGATGATTGACCTTCAAAGGACTAAAATCCATCTAGAAACCTATTTTTAAAAGGAATAATTCAGATATGAACTTTTAAAAAGATTTTCTAAGTTCATACAGAAACATCAATATCCTTTATTGTGGGCTGTTCATCAGGAAATTAGGTTCACAATCTTGTTCTGGTTCACAGTGCCAACTCAAACCCCAAACCAGATTCACTGCTGTGAAGCCAATTTCACTCATGGTGACCCTCAAGGACAGAGTAGAGACGCTCCTTTGGGTTTGCACTTTTCAGTCTTTCTAGAAGTAAAAAGTATCTCTCACAGACAATTGGCAAGATCCAACCACGACCTGTGGCTAACATCCAAAGTGTCACCACTTCTACCTCACTCCATAATATGTCTGGCCATAAGAAAGGAATCACATTTGATTCATAAATATGTGTATAGGAAGGGCATTCAAAAGATTCTTGGAAATATATATTTTTTGATTTCCCTCTTCCACAAATTTTTGAAATATATACATAAATATCTATAATATGTAAGACTTTCATCTTCTTCCCCATACTGCTCTCTCCAGACCTTTTGATAATTTTGTTTTACTCATTTCAAGGCTTTATTATAAGCATATTGATTTATTTTGACATCTACCGGTTTTCTCATCCATGTGTATGAGAGGTCCATCCCATTATTTTCTTATAGCTGTGGTTATGTCATGTTTGAATTCATTTTATCACTATCTCCCTTTGCTATATACTCCCTAGGTAACATAACTAGATTTTGTAATATCCAATGAAGCCAGAAATTTGACCAGCCTAATTCATAGTTTCATATGAATTCAACCAGATGATTTTATATCAATAAACTATCTACTGCTGTAGCTGTTCCTGAAGAATGCACGTGGATAATACAAAGTACTAACTTACAAAATCTGCATTGTTTGTCAGATATGAGCACCCACATGACCTGTCACGCTTATAATTATGTATTTTTAGGAAGTTTTGTTTTCTGCTTATAAAAATGTAAACTTTAGACTTGTTCCTCATTTACTATACCCTCTCCTCTACTATACCAGTGTATTCTTACAATGATTGCATGAGACACACTTTTATGGATATGCTTTCGTTTTTTATCTTCAAATTTCATTAGGCATCTGTGACAGATTTTATGTCAACTTGCAATTGTATTCATGTTTACTTTGATTCTGCTTTGTTTATACTGATTTCTTCTGCTTATTATTGTAGATATAGGATTTGTAGAAATGGTTCTGGGACATATGAAAATAGAGGACTTGTAAGCCCCTTTGCTTTCAGCCATTAACTTGATTTTTGAATGGGTTTAGGACACACCTACAAAGATGACCTTGAAAGGATAAGCCCCCACTCATTGCTTTGGAGTACTTAGAATATTTTCATTCTAAGACATCTCATTAAGGGCTGTTGACAGATTGAAGGAAAAAGGAACTGTTGGCCTTTTGAAATTTGAACTCTAGTGGCTTTTGTCAGAAGTTGGAAAAATTATGAAGAAAACTCTCAGATTGAACATTAAAGAGAGCCTGTGGGCAGGTTGAAATGCTTGCGGGGTGATCACGTGAATCCACTTGTTGAGTGAAAGTGGGAGAAATGTAGCAATAAGCAATTGGGTTGTTTCTGGTCACTGACACATGTGGACTTGATTTATAGGAACTAGAAGAGCAGACAAGAGCAGGTTGACTGGTCTGAATTTCATGACCTAGCAAAAGGGTGCTAGACTTGTGGAAAATTTGTAATAGAGCCATTGTCTAAAGGCAAGATGACCAATTATGAGGCTGGTGGGACTAAGTGAGGCAGCCCACATTGAGTTGACCAGAACCTGACCAGATGAAGAGATGATATTTGAGCCTATGAACAGGTGCTTATTGCTACTGACTTATAGACAGACTGTCCTGATTTAATTTTGCTTATGGTTGCAGACTGACAAGGTTCCTACCAGAATGACGATTCTTCAACTAAAAAAATAGGATTGTCCCCTCAGAGTACTGGGTTGATGTAAGTGGGTAGTATAGAAATTGGATTCCCAAAATTGGGAAAAAAAATTCATGAAGTGGTTGACTTACAAACTTTAATAGGTAGAGGACTATATATTCATGTGATTATAGGATTAAGATGTCGGTGCTACTTAGCTGCAATTGTTAGGCAGAGAATATTTTTGCTTTGTCCCCTTATAGAATGCTATTTTTAAATGATGGTGGCACATATTGAATTATAAGTATTTTAATTTTAGCCTGTTAGATACAGATATTATTTTATTAGTTTGTCTGAAAACTAACTAAGGCTAACGAATTATGAGAAAATGTCAAATTGACCAGAGGTAATCTGTGGTAGTTACATAATCTGGTGTTAATTTGGGACTTGAGTGGATTAAGAGTAAAGGGGTGGAGTCTGAAGCTGGAGAATCACATGAAGTCATATGTCAGTGCTGAGATGCTTATGGTGTCCCTGGATCCACAAGATGTCCTACCCACTGGCCTGTGATTTTCCTGTATTTGTTATCATTGCATGTGTTTCATGAGTCAGAATAGAACTTTATATGCATATATGGGCTAATATCAGATTTCCGGACTAGATCTGCACTAGGCTAGATGTTTTCCCAATATTCAATTGTATATAAAGCTCTTTCTTATAGATATATGAGTGTCTAGTAGTCTACTTAGACTAACACAGAGTACAACCTACCAATTAGGTCACAGCTGGATAATGCCTCCTGGGAGTCAGAGCATTTTTGTATGAGAGACTCTTCCCCCTTCTCTCAGTGTCTTCTTTTCCTGCTTTCTTGGATTATTTGCTTCCCCCAGGGGTGAACACATATGAGTTTTTTCGATCCCGAGAGCTGTCAGCACCTTGCCATGTTTCCACTGAATTTTGATCCATATGATTCTATCTCTACCAACCTGTGACCTTCTTGCATCTCAGATCATCATCCTGGGTTATTGACCAGCAGCTATGTGTGTCTGAAAAGGGCTCCAGCTAGCATAATGCCCACAGTCCTGAATTGAATTAGGCTGGTATGCCTTCTTGATATACAATTCCCTCTTTATATAGAGTTATTGCTTATACATATGATATTAGCATATCACTGGTTTTATTTTTCTAGACAAACCTGGCAAAAAAAAGCATTTTATATTTTATTGTATATGTCTGTCAAAACCTACACTTCTCCTCCACTCAAAACAAAGCCAATAAAAATAACTTTTGACCAAGTTAATTCACACTCAGAGTACCATTCTAGGCCAGAGTAGAGCTATGCCACCAGGGGAGAAAAAAAGACAAACATACTCAATGCCACAGAGTTGATTCTGACTCAGAGAGACCAGAACTTGGACAGAGGAGAACTGCTCCTGTTGGGTTTGTGAGGCGGCACATCTTTATAAAACTGGAAAGCCTTTCCTTTCTTCTGAAAAGTGGTACTGGGTTTGAACTACTGACCTAACGATTAGCATTCAGACTCTTAACCAACATGTTGACTTGACTTCTTGCCTCTATTACTACTCTCTCTCTCTCTTCAAAAGCCAATGCTGCTATAACTACTTCAAAATAATTGATGATGTTATGTGGACACACTCCCTTTTACCAATTGTCTGTCTATCACAGACCCTGACTCTTAGTCTTATTCTTTCTTCCTATCCCTAACAAGATCTCGAGGAAAGGTATGGACAGACATTCTATAATTAAGGGGCAATCACCTAAAAGAGGCTTGAAATTCTCTATTCGTGTTTGTTTCTTTCCCCTTACACAAAATCTTGTTTTGCAGGATTATATCCTTAAGGCTACATATAATTTATATGTTCCATCATAAACAAAATCTGAGATAAAAAAGTTTCTAGGTAGTTCATACCTCCTTACTTATCAAAAATCATTCTAAGCCAAACATTGACACTGATAAAGCTTTCTTCACGAGTATGTTTTCTGAATTCCTCCTTTATTTCTGACTTCATGCCCATTGTCAAACTTCTTTGCTGACATTTCAGTGTTGAATATTTGAACTTCTCAACCTAGGTAGAGTTAAATCTTCCTGAAGATTAAAATCCACGAATATACTGATAGTCCAGATTTCTAATTTTTACACAAATCACTTGATGTCTAGGTTTTTTATTAAATAACATTTTTACATATGAATGTAATCACAAGGTCAATAGTTCAAATTTAAGAAGCAATCTATAAAAGACCTGCTCTGCAAAAGAAAGATAAGTCTATTAGTCCCCTTAAAAATTTACAGTTAGTTTAAAATTTAGCATCTTGTTATGGGATCTCTCTGATGATACATCTAAATTTATTCTTGTTTTTAATATTCATTGCCTTCTTTTCAGTTTAATTTTCATCGATTTTGCTTTGTTAATGTGGTCAGTTTTTGCCATTGTTGCTGTTTTCTGTGTGTGAAATCCATGATACATAAATCTATAGAGACAATGATTAATGGAAGCATGACAGGGGAGGTTGGAGGTGATTGGGTGGCTAAAAAAGATGAGGACAAAATGCAGAAAAAAGGTTGTAAAACTGATTTTGGTGATGATTGTGCAGCTCTTCTTCATTTGACTGAACCATTGGCTCATATGATATGTGAATAATATACCAATACATCTGTGGTTTTTTTTAATTACAGTCTCAGAAACCCTATGATGAAGTACTACCTAGTCCCATAGAATTGTTCTGAACTTTGAACCAACACTATGGGAGTGAATTTAGGCTTTGTAGACAGATGAATGACTCACAAATAATAAATCCTAAAATATTCATGTTCAAACCCTATCATTTACAAACAGAGTTTCTGAAAGCATATTCACCACAGGAATAAGCATTATGCCCCCTCCCTACTCATCTAACTGCTAATGGTTCTTTATGGGGAGATGCGGTGAGAGAAAGGAAATTGGATAGGGGTGAGAAATAGCCAGGAGGCTTGAGCAGGTTCCTCCTTTTGCCTTTCCTTTGTCTCTTCCTATGTGTATTTCTTTTTCTTTCATATTTCCATTCAAATTTTGATTCATTTCCAATTTGTCCCAGGCCATTTTTCCCCTTTGTGGTGCAATTATTAAGCACTCAAATACTAAGTGAAAGTTTGGCTGTTCATAACTGCCCAATGACTCTCCAGATTGACTCAACTTAAAAAGCATACTCCTTTTTATACACACATCTTTAAACACGTACACAGATCTTTGAACTCTTAGTAATTTATCTGCTTTTGTTGTTTCACTTTCCCTTTCACTAAAATGAAGTCTGTTTTTTTCACTACTATTCCTAGTAATATTTAGCAGAAATGGTGCAAAACAAGTTTAGATTAAATATTTATTGAGTAAATTCAAGAAACCATTAATGAGTATATACTTTTGGAGAAACATTTTAAATGTACATGTTTCACATAACTTTGCATGAGAAATAATTGTTAGATTGCAACAATATAAAGCAGTGAGTATACAATACATATTTATGATGTGTAATAATACCTTCTTTCATAGACTAATATGTGACAAAAGATGTTACCAAATACAGTTTATAAGACCACAAAGATTCTAAATAAAATGACAAATTATTAAGACAAATAGTTAAAGAAACTCATGAGAAAAATACATCTATTAAAGTG